>KL660107.1:59568-140864 GCA_000732775.1 Stachybotrys chlorohalonatus IBT 40285 | reverse complement strand
AGAACATTGATCTACGGAACAAGAGCTTTCTAATGGTCTATTTTTTTTTTTTTAAATAGATCATTATCTGTAAAGTTATGGGCGTTCCAAGTTATGCGAAGTTATCACAGTCTTGGTGGTTGAGTGGGGTGGCCCCAGACTTTTGGCCACCCACTGTACACAATTAGCTGACATCAGTGGGCCAAGGCCATCTTACCAATCACAATCCCCAAGATCCGCTAACTCCGACACCCTGGAAGACTAGGTGCATCTTCTACATAAAGCACGTCTATCTCTTGATCCCCGTGGACTAGTCTGAATCCTCTTCCTGCATCCAAAGTCATCATGGCCGCTCTTCGAAAGACCATCGTAGCCACCGGCTGCTCATCCGGCCTCGTACGCTGCCCCCAGCCTCCCTGCTCGTCGATGACGCACTTGACTGACTAGATAGCCAGGGTTTCGAGGCAATCAAGAAGCTGCTTGGCGAGACGCAGCCGTACCGCTTCATCCTCGGGGCGAGGAACCCAAAGGGAGCGGAAGATGCATTTGACGGTGTCAAGTACAACAAGTCGACGCACACGCTGAGCGTGCTGCCCCTCGAGCTGTCCAGCTTCAAGGGCGTCAAGACGTTTGCACAGCAGGTACAGGAGAAGCTCGGCCAGGACAAGCTGGACATTCTCCTGCTCAATGCTGCCGTGTCAATGGCTAATGATAAGCCGGGCCCTGAGGGGTCCAAGTGGTCCGAGGCAATCGTCGTCAACCACTTCAGTACGCCTTCTCGTCCCGTCTTCCACCGACGCCAGTAATGTGTTCGTGTGCTGACATGTGCACGTCCAATAGCACAGCACTACCTCATCCATCTGCTCCGTGAGAAGCTCGTCGAGTCAAAAGCTCGCATCGTCGTAGTATCCTCTGGCGCTATCCGCATGGTGTCCGACACAAGTAAGCCACCGCCCCAAGCCTTTGGCACATGCAGAAATCTGATCTCTCAAATTCCAGGCGTCCTCGAGTCAAGCCTCAAGGCGAACTCGGGCACACCCTTCATGGAATCCTACTCCCAAAGCAAATTCGTTCAGCTACTCGGCGCAAATTGGTGGCGCCGGCAGCTAATGGGCCAGTGCGACGTCGTCGCAACGTCACCTGGCCTGATTCCCGGGACTGGCCTAGGACGATATACGGGCTTCAAACTCGAAGCCAGCCACCCCGATGCCAAGTCCGTCGAAGAAGGTACGCCCCGCTCTCTGCTAATTGGAATAAATACACGTGCGCTGACTGAATGCTTTAGGAGGAGCCAACGTTATCCGTGCCATGTTCGTGAGCGATTTACCCGAGAATCCGGAACAGATCTTCTTGACGAGCTGGGGCGAGTGGTGGAGCACCGATGTATATGCCAGCTCTCTTGACAAAGCCTTGCAGGACAAGTGGTGTCCCAGCCTTGAGGAGATTGAGAATAACGAAGGCATTTTGGCCCCGTGATCTGCTGCGGCAAGATCGTAGCCCAGGGCTGCTGTATGAATTAGCATGCGCTCGAATGCAACAAGTGTTTTTCTTTAAACGATCGCTAGTTGGTCGTTGTCATGTGCAGCGCAGACCGGCCGTCGACGACGTGTAATTGGGATGATCTGTTCGGCTCAGTCATCTGATACAACCAGGCTTCGAGCATCCGTTGGTTTGCGCCACCGCGTAAGTGCTATTTCTACTTTATACAACTGCCTCTGGCAAGAATTCGAAACGATGGCCCAAAATGATGTATTATGTTCGGGCCAGCATATTAGATTTGTAGCCCACAGTTGCGACGCCTGCTAGTGCATAGAAGATGATATTTAGCCGCTATGCTCTTCTTTGGCTGAACCGAGCAGTTAATGGTCATTCTCTGGTGCGGTTTATTATATGTAGTGGAGAGAAATACCACAACCAACAGATCCAGCTTTTCTACCATAAGCGACCCATCATCTTGCGTCGGTTTCTTCGTGGACCTCCAGTGTCGCTAGTCAACAAACCGTGTGTTGTCAAGTTAAAAACCCTCCGTAGTCCTATCTTCATTGTAAATGTAAGGCTGATGATGATCAAACTTAGAATACCGGCCGAAATGTGAAGAGATCTGCGTATTCATCGTAGCCTTGCCCTCAGTGACTTTTCTGCCCGGCCTTGGGTGAGTGACGTCCTCCATAGGCTTGCACCAAAGCATGGCTCGGAATGCTATCAAAACTCACCAAATAATGGATATCTTCTAAAATATTATACAGCTATGTGCAAGACCGACTTTTCGTTTGACAACACATTATCAAACTATAGAGTGAGCACATGCCGCGTTATGAAAAGTACTTGCACACTTTACACATGCCTTATTAGTTCAGTAGTTTTAGCGTTACGGCCTAATTCCATATGATCTAAGGAGCTGCATACTTATTAGCATTGAGATCTGGAGCAAGGGTACTGCCGGTGGAATCGACGGGATAGGTGAGAAACACGGTCATACGAACTTACCACCCTGCGACCGACGGTGTGATGTATCTATGAATTCAAGGCACTTTAAAAAGGTGAGCGTTCTGCAGTTTCGAGCATGAATACCAGCTGTCGATGTAACTTAGTGACCTCAATAACTCTGTATAAAAACCTATCGACCATTATCAGACGTAACACATATTGCTCAGTTAAAAGATACCTTAACCGTTTTACTACACTAACCCTAATACCCATGAACCGTAGTCGACCAGGAAAGCATACTATTATAATAAAAAACGTCGCGTCATAGCCTTCCGTCAATTTCTTAAGGCCAATATCCGTGCTTTATATCTAGCACTATTATGAATGATGATCCGCCCCCTTATTGACGAGGAGCCGCACAATGTCTTGATGTCTCTTAGTCGAGGCCCATATCAGGGCTGTAGATTCAAACTCATCATGACCATTGACATCCACCCCCTTGTCAATAAGAAACCGTGCTACGGCCTCGTGTCCGTTCGACGAGGCTTGTGATAATGCTGAATGGCCGCCCTCATCATTTCCGTTGATATCTGCCCCTCCTTGAAGTAACGCTTTTACAATGCCCAGTTTACCCTCCTGTGCTGCCCAGGATAACAGTGTTCGATGTCGCTAGTTCACCAAATCTTTTTTATACTTATATCCTTTAGTAATATCATCGCCATCATATATAACTGAAGATAATCCCAAAAGTGCAGCCACTGAATCTTTGTGGCCATTGGCCAACGCCGCGAAAAATGGATGCCTGTACCTTTCTGTGAGATGTAGATAGCTGCCTCTTTCTTCATTTGAGTGCGAATAAGATTCCCAAATCCTTTGTCTGCCAGGACATAGAGAGGGGTTGCATGAGGACTATACCTTCGTGTTTTATGTCTCTCAAATAGATTCATCACCCTGATCCCACCTGATGTAAAGAATTCAGATAGAAAATCATCTTGTGGAGCCATGAGCGCGGCGGCATCAGCGTGATAGAGGACCTGCTGGCAGGCATACTCCGAGAGTGAATATTTTTCGGCTAGTATAGACTGTTCATCTCCATTTTTAGGTTCATTGATCGTCGCCCGGATCTGGATGCCTGGAAGGGATAAATATGTCGCGCAGTAGCGTTTGAGCCTCTCATGGCTGCGACCCTCCTAATCGCATCCTAAGTCAGGCCATCGGTCCTGTAGAGCCTTTTCCTTCACCAAAAAGTCCCGCACGGACTCATGAATAAACTGTACGGTTGGCTCATTGGATTTGGTAATCTCGGCAAGACCTTTTGAGGAAGCGGTAACTAGTTTCACACATGCATTGAAGTTCTTGACCTTCGGCAGCTCCGAATCAACCTGGTGATCTTTCTGCTCTCGATTTCGGTCTAATAAGGCCACCTAGAGAGCACGGCGGAATTCTATTGGGGTCAAAGGCCGCTTTGCGCAAAGGATCCAGAGAACGCAGAGCTATAATCGTTCTGGTGCATTCTGATCACGCATCAAAATGCTCTTGAATAGGTTGCTTAACTCAGCTGGGTTTTCGGAAAGCTTCTTCTATAGAGCAAGGCCACCCTCGTCTTCCTCTTTCTTCAGGATATCCACTACCAAGACAATCCACAGGAAGATTCCAGCAACCTTATCAAGAATCTGGGACTGCAAGTCTGCGAGGAGCGACGGGTCCTCGATTGTAAGGTTACTCTTGACGTATTGTACTAAGTCTTGTCTGTGCCCAGACTCATCCTCTTGTGTTAGTAGAATTCCTTGTACTCTGAGGAATAAATGAACCACCGACAGGTTTTAGCGGATACAGCTCGAATGGTGGTTTTACAAGTGTCAATTTGCGAGAAGATAAGGGATTTCAGCAGGTGTTGCCGCTGTTCCAACGCTTCTTCACCTGGTCAGAACCAGTCAGATATTAGCGATAAAGCCAATAGAAGGAGAAGGTGCAAGAGGTTGTCATATCAGCAGTGATTTCAGGCTTATTCAACTCGAAGATTGTGTGATGATACCCATGGTCTCCAAATATAGGCGGCAGCACTTCTAGTAGTTCCCTCGCATATGCGGCCGCAGTTGCAGTGGCATAGTCCTGCTACTCTTTGTTCTTGTGGGAATCGGCATAATCACAAATGCCGCGAATAGGTAAACACTGGAGGTTGTCCATCATGCCGGCCGCCTCCATCTCGAAGCACAACGCATTGAGGCTTCGGGCAATGGCATCTCGTGCTCTCGCATTCGTCATTAATGTATTGCCAAAAGCGACGACACCGTAGTGAATTCTGGGTTCTTCTGAGGGATGCTCGCCTCGTGGTTTCAGCATTCCCGGATCGCAACTATCACATGTTCGTCCGCTGTTAGGCGCGCCAGGTGGGTGTTCATATGATGCTTGGAAGAGGCGATCCTGGCTTGGATGCAAAATATCTGGGAATCTGCTTTGTAAGAGGCCTATAATTTGACTGCCAGAATGCTGCGGTCTATGGTCCCATATTGCCCTAGTAAGCATACCATGACGACGTTGTGCTGGTCGGCGCGCCCCAGCACGTATGCATTTTCATCATCATTGTGAATGGATAGCCGCCCATGTTCCTCATCCAGCATGGCACAAGACGCTGTCAGTTCCAGAGGAAGCGCACAGATCCAGGCAATTGTGTAGTCTTCAGGAGCAAGCGGAGAACATGCATCATGAAGTCTGTACATATCATCGTTGGACGTGCTATCGAAGCTCCTCATTTGTCGCTTTGAATAGCTGATATTCAAATTTCTATATTAATATGATCGTTTCGAATTCATTGCATGAAGTTTAATCGACAAGAATCGGCGGAGCTAGGCGAATGAATGAAGCCTTCCTAGCTACTGAGGGACAGAAACATCAGATTGGTTGCATCTGCTCAGGGCCAAAAACAGGAGGCCTTCAGAAAAGGCAACCAGTCAACGGATATTATGATTATCGGGTTGGTTGTGATCGGTGATAATATCAAAACAGCCGCATCGGGTGTAAAAGACTGTAGTCCACAGTTTTTGAGCTGACCAGGCTGTATCGATAGCTGGCGTTCCTTCTTAGTGAGCAAAATGCACGCCTCTCTATAATGCAGAAACATACAGGCAGTAAATGATCCTTTGAGGGCGGCACGCTTCAGACTCGACCGTCGCTTCGGGAGCGTTGCTTCTCCGCACTTCTCCGCACTTCTCCGCTTGATGCCTAAAGATGAGAATCTTCGGTAATTATTGAGCGCTCATCACGTGCCGTGATAGGTTGGATCACAACATTGACTCAGGCAGCACGTGACTATGAGTCAGTCTCAGGAATACAGAGGAGGGATTGGCTCGTGAGCAAATGGGCTTGATTCAGTGAGCCAGCACTGACTCCAGCTATCAAAGACCCAAACACATCGCAAGAAGCTACTACTCCTGGGGGGAAAGGCGTACCCTTCAAAATCTCATTCTTCCCAAAACTACCAAAATCAGACTTAGCTGACGTTGAAGGAGCCATAGAGCCAGAGTAACTTGAACTAACCCAATCACAATCAACAAGGTCGAGGGGCGATACTGGCAACTACGGCAAAAAGGATCCTGGACCAGATGGTATAACGAGCAAAGTATTACAAGCCCGGATAGACCAGATCAAAGGAAGTTTGACAAGGATTCAATTCCAGCCTAAATGTACATCGCGTTCGGATATCATAGCTAATAATGGCTGTGTTGGGTGATTCGAGGGTCCAAAGCCTGACAGACTTGGACCTAGTGAGATTCACTCTTGTACATACCAAAAAGTACCCGGCGTGAGTTACAGAGAAAGATAGTAAAAGAGAATAGGAACATGGTTTTGCACAAAATTGTAAGCTCCGCTCAGCACTGTGTGAGCTCATTAGTGTCGACTGCGTGAATATTTTGGGTTCTTCGTCATCATCGAAGAGCTCCTTAGGCTTGCTGAAGGGCGAACAGCATAATCGAAATGGTAAGTCTTTCATGTATTGAAGTGCGCGATCTCAAAAACCTATCGGCACTACCCAGTCTCTTTGTCCTCTGAAACGTAAACAATAAGCACATGAGGGAGCCTTTGAAGAGAGTTGCTTTGACACGATATCTGCGCTTAGACGTCTGTTCAATTATTGCAGCTGCATGAGGTGCTGTTCTCCACCAAGTGATAAACAATTATGATTATGTAGATTGGTTTCCCGCAAGGCCGCTTCAGTTTTTGTGTTCACCGGCGAGGCGCGGATCAAGGATTTCATGAATCATGGCTAATTTGGTTGTTTATTGTACAGCGCTGCTTCTAAATATCGTACAGGCTCTTCACATTTGTATGCAAGAGAAAAATGCTTGGGAAACTACCATGATTGAACCCGCAAATAAGCCAGGGAAGCGGCAAAGCATAGCATTTTACGAACTGGGAGAAGCAGAGTTGCGAATAAAGCTTACAAGAACTCATTTTCATATCGCAGGGGCTCGAGGGTCCACAAATCGTTGGGCTCAGACTTGATGAAGTCTTCTTCGTCAAGCACTGAGGCATGCAATTGAACAGCTTGATTGTCATTGACCACACCATCCCGCCGTTTCATTCGCAAGAACGGGGCGTCAGGCTTCGTCGTAATACCTCTTTTTGTGCTTTTGACCACAGATTGCTAGAGCGCGCTAGAATCGATATCATGAGATTCGAGCAACATGAAGATTGGCGTTACCGAGCAGGTTGATGCTACAGACGCACAAAACCCCTAGGCAACTGAAAGGTTAATTTCGTGGGATGTACACCCACTAGCCGAGACAGCGAGACAGGATGGAGTACACAACGTTGACAACTTCAGGAGGAATTAACTCGGTGCCTCACCCGAGAAGGGAAATCGCGATCCTTTGTTACTGTCTTAGATTCTCATTAGCTGGGAATTATCTCCAGGTCCTTGGCTGGAATATACCCCATCTCCCAGCCCTATACATGCCGATGATATCATGCAAAGGAAATTGACCCTGATGGATGGGGTTTGAACAGCCGCGAGAACCTTCCCGACCTGGAAATCTTGAGAAGGACCGAAAGAGCCAATTGCGTTGAGTTGATAAACGCTGCCATGAGTCGAGCCTTGAGGTAGTTGCGAAACAGCCCGCATGACAAGTCCTCCGAGAAAGCAGCATACATTAACAAGGAATATGGGAAGGAGAGATCTTGTGGTATTCCATCGCGGCCGGCGCGGGATACGCCGTTCCTCTTCTTAGAGTACCGGCCAAAGTTCCTGGACAATACGTCTAGACAGCAGCGGAGTCTCTGTAGGTGGTGCTTTTAACGCGGAGAGAGCTAGTGGACAGGACGCGGAGGTTACAGGCTCTGAAGAAAGGCGAATAAAATTCCAAAGCAGGACTAAGCAAGGAAAAGAGTTTTTTGGGTTAGCAATCGACAGGTCTAGGCCTTGCTGTTCGCGTATTGCAGAAGGCACAGTCCTGGGGTCGATTTGGGATGAGATTGTTCGGCTGGATCGATTTCGTCGGCACTGAATCTTCGAGAGCACCAATTTGTGCCTCCCAACCTTCTCGCATACCTTTCCAGGACTTTGTTCGGTTCTCTTGAGTCTAGGCTTTGGAGTCGAGGGACTGTTGGTCAAACCCCGATCTACATGGGATGATAGACAGTGGTTAAACTGATTTGATGTCGATATTTTGGTTTAAAAACATATCATTTCTCTGGGGATGGACGAAAGCATGCCAGTAAGACTGATGTTGTGACTATTCTCCCGAGTGGTCACGCAAAGGTCAAGCGAGATTTCGTTGCATGATCCTGTTAGTGCGGGTCGTAACCCAACTGGAGAAGACAAGGCCACTGTCTTAATATTGTAAGAAGATAACAGAAAACCTTTGCTGTAACCTAAGTGATTCGTTTCCAGAATTTCAGAAATAGTGGTGGAACGGCGCTATTATTTCCCACAGATCGGCCCATTTACTCACCAGCTGGCTATGGTTGCAAGTATGCAATAGACTGGACCATGTATATTCGAACGAGTCAGTTGTGGTGGGGGCCGAGGACTTGAAATGGAACTATTGTATCAAGGATTCGATGCGCTACTAATTGCTAAATGGTTATTGGAAGGGCTGCTGGTGACTCGCTATGACAACTTCGTATCCTGTTAGCTATTGTCGTAGCTCAAACAAGCGATGATATGTCTGTGCCACAAGGTTACGATTCTCTTTCGTAGAAGGTCAGGATATTTGATACGCAATACTGATACATCGAAATGGTCAACACTATGCGGCCTAAAGTTGCCATGAATTATGGCTGGGCACTTTGTCAAATTAGATGTTAGGTTACATCTATGCGATCTTCACAAATGAGGCTTATGTCTCTCAACGAGCCGACTTTTAAACTCTTCAAACTTTTCTGGCTCTTACCTGCCTATGCTCGAAGTCCTGTCTCCTGCAAACAAGAAGTCAGCGACTCTCCTACTTTGGAAGCACACTCGAAGATGAAAGCTGTGAGAACTCCATCTCGCAGCCGTGTAGCCACGAAGTAGCACCGTTCCTTGACCTGGTTCGTGGTTGTGGTACATGCTTTGACACAGGGGCAGGCGAAGGTTGTGGGGCGAGCAACGGGTTTCTTCCATCGAACCTGTTATTCTGGTAACGAGCCCAATGTCTAGAATCTTGGCATGGTTCGTCGTGTGTTGAGTGAAGAATTCCCACGTCTGTAGCTATCGGATCGCGTTCTCGGCAAGAGGGATGCACATTGCAGGCGGGACGGCGATTATATTTCGACCTCTTGATGATAGGTCGTATCGTGCTGACTTTGAAAGTTGTATTGGAGTACGTCGTGTTGTATTAGAAGAATGGAATACGTGGGTCTAGTATCCGATGTCTGATTAGGCGTAGAGGGTGATGTGCCATGATGCAAATTACAGGGGTCAAAAGATGGAAGGGGAAGTAATGTGATTTTTATCGAGTGAAATTAGGTGCCTGTTGCCTAATTTTGATAAAATAAAGTGCCTAAAGTAAAATGGTAACAGGGGTTAGCATGTTGCTTCAGTCTTTTACGGGTGCTAAGAGCTTGGTATCTAGCAAAAGGAACATGGAGCTCCCAACCCGTGACGAGCCAACATGCTGCCCCATTTGTTTCCCAGTGGCTTAGAACGAACGCGCAGTAGAAATTTATGATTTAGCATGGTAGCTGAATAGGCTTAGATATATACTCGTTTATCTTCAATGTCAAGAAGTAGCTTGCACGTCAGGGTTAGTGGAAGCACCCCGGGGATGTTGATACTGCTTATAGCAGTATAATAGGAGCGTTAATTCGCGGAACCAAAGCATTGGCTAACGCCTGGTGCCAGTGTGTGTGCTTTGACGTGTACCTATCAGGCCATCAACTACTGGTCCCTAGCTGCCAAGGTCAGCCCCTGAAGCTACCATTGGCCCAAAGTACTACAGGCCATCACTCGTTTCTCGTCTTCCGCGTGCCTGAACTTCTCTGAGTTGCATCAAATCACCCCGCCTCGAGTTGCCTCAACTTCTTGAAGCACTTCCCAACACCATCTACACAATACTCCTCAATCTTGATCTTACCCCCGTTGCCTACAACGATACACTACGTCGAACCGCTCAAATCAAGCCGCGACTGGTAGGCACTCATATAACCTCCTCGTTTGAACGCGTGACTCTAACGATGCATGAACAGAACAGCCATGTCGATCCAAATCATGTCTGATCTGCACCTGGAGGTGGCCAACGAGTACGCCACCTTCCACATTACTCCCATGGCCGACCATCTGGGTCTTCTCGGCGACATTGGCAATGTCGTGAAGCACAAGGAGCAGTTCTTTGAGTTCATCACGCGTCAGCTTCTCCAGTTCAAGGCTGTCCTCTTCGTGCCAGGCAACCACGAGGCATATCACTCCAACTGGGAGGACACCCTTGCCACCCTGAACAGCTTCGAAATGGAGGAGCGTGACGAATCAATGGGCAAATTTATCCTTCTCCATCGCGAACGTTTCCCCATTCCCGGTACGAACACCATTGTTCTCGGCTGTAGCCTTTTCTCGCGTGTCCCCTCGAACATGCACATCACCATGGGCATGCGTATCCATGACTTCCACGCCATTGAAGGCTGGACCACTGACATGCACAACGAAGAACATTGGGAGGACGTTTCCTGGCTCAATCGCCAAATTGTCGACATTCCCGGCTTCCCAGAGGACGACATCATCATCCTCACGCACTGGAGCCCTACGCGCCACCGGGACACTATCAACCCTGTGCACGCCATGAGCCCCCTATCCTGTGCATTTGCCACCGACCTGTCTCTCGAGACCTGCTTCGTCAGTGACCAGGTCAAGATCTGGGCGTTCGGTCACTCCCACTACAACTGCGATGTTATCGTTGACAAGTGGACCAGCAACGGAACCATGAGAATGGTCTCGAACCAGCGTGGGTTCCCCGAGGCCCAAACCACCGACTTTGATATCAATAAGGTGGTTTCTGTGTCGGGGCACCTTGAGGAGATTTAAGATGGAGAGTTCAAGGATATCATGTTTGCTTTTTGCCCCTGTTTTCTGTGCACAAGGATTGGGTTTACAAACTAGAATTGTCCGTGATGGAAAGGATATCTCGGAGGGGTTTTTTGCTCTTGAAGAGAACGAGAACTTCTCAGGGAGTTCTTCGGAAGCGATTTACATAGAGTCTTTACATGGAGTCTTTGACCCTCGAGATGCAATCTCTAGATACATGGATTGAGGTGCTGTGTTGGTACCCCTAAATAAATCGGATCGTGTACAATTACAGCTTGCATAATGTGAATGTTATGTTCAAATAACTTGGAGTGCTTCCTATAGAACCACGCATAAAGGCTCGATATTCTTGTATTCATAGAACAGACAACAAAAACAGGTCAGAGGGTGTGGCGCGTGATTCATCCAGGTATTTGCATTACGTTCATTGGCCACACCAAGTGTGAAAGCAGAGCCATTCTCCCTAAGACCCCTCGCCTAGGCCTACCTTCTAGCCATCTACCCCCTACAGTACTCATCCTTCCTTATTGCAGCACGCCCCTCTTGCTCGCTTACCTCTATGAACCACGCTTTACCACCCGAGATCAATAGCTTGGTTCTTTCATCACGATCACGTCTTTGCTTTTTCTTGACCTCCCCGTAAAGATTGAGGCAGAGTTGTCCAAAGGAGGTACGTGTGTCATATGCCTACTATCCGGTCAAAAGAAAAAAGCTTTTCTTGTACAAAGGAAGATATGATCTTGCTGACAAGATGGGGTATTAGATGAGAACTAGCTACGTCGAACGATCTAGGAGAACGACCAAGCACTCTTCACATGTCATCGACCGCCCGCAAACGAGCTTTTTCTCAACTCCTGGCACCTCGATACTACATGCCTATTTACCCAAGACGAATCGTCTCCCTCTGGTTGGTATCAACCTTTTTATACTTGTATCAGTTCTCTTGCCTGTCGTTTGCAACTCTATTGTTACAATACCCTCCCAGAAGGTGATGGTGTTTGGTCCATCACTTGATTCGGTCTGACAAGGCCCTGAATTCATCTAAGATCGATATCAGAGAGAAGGAAGGTTGTTGCTTGCAAGTAACTCAGAAACTCGCTCTTTCTGAGTCTTCAGTACTCTCGCCAACCTTTATTCTGTATCGAATTATTGCTGACCTGGGTTGGAACAAAAGTTAGGCATCCTAGTCATCAACATGTGCAAATTCCTCCTCCAAGTTACGCTTTGTCCTTGCAACAACAGGGACTGCTCCCAGCTCAACTCCGAACCCAACGACCGCGACGTCGACGTCGTTCCCCAATGGGGTCACATAGCAACCATCCATTCCTGCTTCCGCCAGGGTCCAAAGTGTCCGAAGTTCTTCATGAAGGATGACCCCAACCGCGTCCTCCACGTCTACGGTATGAGGGCAAACAACCCCAACAGCAGGCAGGACTGTCCAGACAAGACCTTTGTGTTCCAAAAGAACTACCGCGAGCTGCCTGGTATCTGTCGGGAGTGCATCGAGCAGTGTGCGCAGTTCGAGGATGACGAGAGCTCGTGGGACTCGTCAGATGGTGGGGTGTACTTGGAATTTATAGAAGACGAGGGACAGAAAGACGGGCAGGCAAAGCCCGAGGAGAAGTCTCGAGGAACGATAGAAGATAAGAATCAAGGGTTGGGATCACGGGACAATAGCCGGCAGCCAGGGGACGGAAACCAGCGCCAACTTCCCCGTATGCCGCCATTTGACCAAGAGGAATATACCAAAAACTTCCATTTTGGCCGGTTACCGATAACACGACCCGATACCGACGCAGAGCCGTGTCTTCGCCCGGTTTACAAGAGCGAAATGCTCTAGAGCAAGTCGGAAGCAGGGGCCGGCGGAGATGAGCTCTGTATGTTGATACTATGGGACATTCCTGCGACGCTGTGGGTTGTGAAAAGATTAAGGAGGTGCGAGATACAATTTTGGCAGCTAGGTACGGCTCGCCATGTCGTATGAACGGTTGATTCTTCCTTAATGGGATGAGGTGTTGGGCACACTTGACATGCGTGACATTGGTGGACTGAAAAGGTCAGCATGTCGATGCTATCGACAATCTGGTGGTTCAGCCGGTGACGTCTTCCCATTGCTCTTCGTAGTACATGTATAGGGTCCAGCACTCTATGGCACGGGAGGAATATTTGAGCATGCGATGTTGCAAGCATAATATCCAATATAACTATTGGAGGGAGGTCAAAGTAATATGATTGGCCATCTTGGCATAACAAGGACAAAATGAGAAGGATCTTCAAATTGAGGAGGGCTTGATTAGAGCTGAGTAATAGCAGGCAAGATCCCGAGGCGCATTACTGCCCACCGCCAATGACCGACTTCGCATCAAAGCTGGTGTCGCACGGCGAGAGGGGCGATACTGTCCCAAGCCGCCTTCCATGGGCCTCACGAATATTACCGCGAGCGATGATACGACGGGTAAACTCAAGGCATTGTCGTGCAGCTGCTGTGTGAAAACTCGGGGGTCGACTGCATCCAAGCCTTCGAGGGGTGGAACTGGCGATACTAAGACGCGTACTTGAGGAAAATACCACCCGGACCATGGTAGCCTGCTGGATTGTGAAAGTGATGAAGCGGCCGGGCTTGCCCTCGTCCTGCTCATCCTATGTCGATACATATAACATTCATGCAGGTCCGTCCTCGATCACATTGAGCGTGCGTAAAATTGCTGAAGCTTTGAAACTGTGCAGCCCTTGACGGTCTGCCTACATCAGAAAACAGAATGGTGCTGCAGTTAGTAGTCACGGGAATGAAATTTGAAATTGAATTATAGATCTCTTTAGTTGATTGTCTAAGAACCTGGTAGAATGGCATTCTGTATCTAACAAAGGGGTATTCTTCGCAATAATCAAGCAAAAAGAAGCAAATATCATGTGCCAAATTGGTGGGAGACTTAGGAGTGGTTCGAAACGGGCTTCGTCTCGATGTTAGACTCGATATTGGAATCAACTTGGGCGGCGTTTGGTTGGGCAGCTTTTGCGTTGGGAGAAAAGACGAGGCCAGGGTGGCCGATGCAGAGAGCGTAGGTGGCGATGATGATAAGTCTGAAGAAGCCAGATTAGAATCGGGAATTGGGACTGAAATGGTGCGAAGTGACTTACACTCCCTCAAGGCCAATGAACAAGGCCTCGTCGGTGATGAGGTCCGAGTCTCGATAACCCTGGCTCAGCTCGTACGCCCTGTAGATGCAGCGCCCAAAGATGAGGACGACGGCAAAAGCCAAGAAGCCGAAGAAGAGCTTGAGGCGCATGTCAACGGTCACGGCGCCTCCGCGGCGGAAGTAGCGAAACAGGTAGTCGCCGAGGAGCGCGCAAAAGGCGAAGAGCACAATGACTTGGAGGATGAGGCCGGCCATGGCGACATCGACGCCGATCTGGCTGGAGCCGGAGCTGGTGGTGGAGAGGGCGCCGCCGGCGGCCTGCAGGACGAGGCAGACGAGGTCGAAGGGGATGAAGACCCAGTAGAAATACTTTGGATTGAAGCGGGACAGCTCAGGGCCAAAATGGTTAACGCTGGTGGTTTCGTCAGTAAAAGCTTCGCGATTACAAGCTAGTCGAAGGTGAAAACTCACGCCTTGGCCAGTGTGATGTAGATGGCTGCCGTGTAAAACACGGGCGCCGTCGTGATGAAGACAATCTGAAGCATGAAGCCGGCGAAAGCAAAGGGGTTCTGGTACAAGATGATGCGGCCGCCGTAGCCGATGAGGGCAAAGACGCAGCCGTGGATCATGAAGACCATGTAGCCCCAGGTGCGCCAGCGGACGCCGAGGTAGACATGGAGCAGCAGGGCGAGGGCGTATAGGACGATGAAGGCGATGCTGCTAGCGAGCGAGGGCCGGTACTGGTAGACGCTCCACTCGATGGGGCACAGGTCGAGGGTGCAGTTGGCATCGGGGCCAAAGACGATGAGGCCGTTGGGCAGGGACATGACGGGCGATGGGTTCTTCCTCTCCCTCCCTCTGTGTGTGCGAGTGAATACGTGTTGTGGGCGAGGAACGTGATGTTGATGTTGCGACTACTCTTCGGGGAGGGTTTGGGTGAGGCTATATATCTAGTGGATGATAGAGGAGGATGAAAAAAAAAAAGCCGAGGAATACGGCTACCCTGAGAAACCCTGCAGATCCAATTTACCCATTCGCTAAGCAACCAGCCTGAATCTAGAATCATAAAGTAAAGGATCCGGTCACTTTGAAAAAGTGTAGGCCGTCATCATGCTGTACGCTGAGGCAGCCCCTGTCCCCTCCCAGCCAATGGAAACCAGCGCTGCCTCGCACTCGCACATCCCTTTCCGGCAACCCATTCGAAGCAAAAACGCCGCTATGCCTATCGCAGCCCAGCACCACGGCCAAGCCCCCTTGCTCAGCCTCGCTGTACGTCGAGTTTCGTCGACGGCGTGGTTAGATTGGAGATTGCTAGGCTGAGGGTCCGGTTGCGGGATCGTCCCGGATCGCGGGTGCCCTAGCTAGCAGCCCCTCGGAATCAGGTGCGGGAAGGGGGGAAAAACAGAGGGACCGGATGCGAGAGGCTGAGTCAAGCACGTGGCTCCCTGACAGACCGTTGAGCCACCGCGTTCGTTTGTGGCGCCGGCGCTGAACCAGCAGTTCAGTGCCCATCATGGCTGTAAGACCGCGAAACACTTGAGACCAGATGACGATCCATAGCGCCGTTTCGGCACGATTTGCTGTACATCTGTTGGCTTCTATCTGCAGTGTCTTGCGCAACCTGACTTGTCCGATCTTTTCATAAGATGAATGTGTGTCTAGACTATCATAAGTCTCAATATTTTCCTGACTCACTGGGGTAGCTGGAAGGACACTGAGCTCCATGATGGGGAGGATGGAGCACACGTGGTGACAAGTGGTTGTCAGCCGCCATCTGTACTTTACTCTAGGTATTTCTTTGTACGTACTTTCTAGTGAAAGACACTATCATCCTCAATATTGTCAATGAAGTCTGTTTGTCAAATAACCTTTATCGCCTTACTTGGGCACAAGCGAACAGGCATCCCTTCTTCCCGCACAGCGCATTCTCTGAGCCCTACCCTATACTAATCTCCGTTCCAATTTCTTTCCTGCATACGCTCTGGTGCCGTGGCCCATCCAAGTACGTGTAACAAGCAATAAAAACGTCAGCACTGTCATCTAACTTGATGTCTCTAGGGGCTTGATCTGAAAAGGTGAAACGGCACTTTTGCATTATCCCTTGTCACCTGCTGGTCTCTGCGTCATGTGCACGGATTGCCCGTGCTCATGGCAGGACTCTTCAAAGCAGCACTGGACGAAACCACTCCTCGTCCTTCGTCTGGTCATTTAAGCCATTTCACCTCCAATATGTCAGTCCTATCAGTTCCAAAGTCTCAAACACAACGCTTAATTGAATATGCATGACCTCCCCCACCTTCTCCCCCCTCACGATTCTCGCTGATCCCTCCCGGGTAACCCACATCACCGTAGAACACTGGCCCGATGATTGACGGAAGAACTCCTTTGACATCTCCCCTCTATCGACCTCTTCGGCCAACTCGCCATGCCGTTGAATCATATTGCAAGCTCCACCACCATGGCGACTCCCCCGCATTGCTCATCACTGACAATGAGTCCCGAAAGGCAGCTGGGGGGTTGAGCCAACTCCTCATCCTCGGGTCATGATTGCGACCATGCCCGTGATGCAAGATACCTAGATATAAACCCAAGACCATAACCCTACTATGCAGACAACATGAGACCATCAATCACTATCAACGAGTACCAGCATGGCAGCCATGGCCTCTGCCGCCATTACCCTCGCCCTCCTTCTCCCACTCACCCACGCCTTCATCGACCGACAGAGCATCGTCTCGCGATATCCCATCGTACGAACAGCCCTCGCCAATGAATCTATCACGCCTCTCATGGTAGGCAATGGCGACTTTGCCTACAGCGTCGACAACACCGGCATGCAGGTACTCCGTCCCATCCTCCCGCCCACTTGCCAGTTGCTGACGCGACTGACAGTCCTTTCTTCCCTATAATACCATGTCAAGTTGGGGCTGGCACTTTGATGCCCTTCCCACAGACGGGTATATCCTCCCTAGTCTTTGCAAGATGGACAAGATTGTTGGCTGACGAGCTGTGTAGTGAGAAACTGCAAGACTACAAAGGCCTCCCCCTCCTCACCCACAACCGCACAGTCCACTATCCTATCCCAGACCCTGCCCTCCCCTCCATATCACAGTACCTCATCGCCAACCCCAACCGCATTAACCTCGGCCGTATCGGCCTGAAGCTCGACGGCGAAACCCTCACCAACGCCTCCATATCACATCCGTGCCAGGTGCTCGACCCGTGGAGCGGCACCATCACCTCCCAATTTACGCTTCGAGGTGTGCCCGTCAAGGTTGTGACGCAGGCCGATTTTGATACGGACGCAGTTGTGTTTGCTATTGAGTCTGAGCTAGTCAGGGACGGCGAGTTGCAGGTGTTGTTAGATTTTCCGTACCCACCGATTCACACGGCGCCGTACAAGTATGAGGTGTTTGCCGGCAGCTACGATTTCCCGAATAATCACACAACCATTGGCTACAACAACCGGGAAGTAAGAGGTGCCGCTCACATATACCATGAGCTCCAAGAGACAAAGTACTTCGTCAACCTCCGCTGGCCGCCGAGCCGTCCCCTTTCCTTCACCAAAGACGAGCCGCGCAACTCAACCTCCAAGTTCCGCCACCGCTACACCCTCTCTGCCACGAACCGCCGGTCTTCCGCCCTGACATTTACGGCACACTTCTCCCCCGAGCGAACCACGGCCGCCCTCCCATCCGTCATACAAAAACGCAACCCGGCCGCGTGGCACGACTACTGGAACGACGGCGGCTTCATCGACCTGACGGCGTCGCCCAATGAGAAAGCAGACGAGCTGCAGCGTCGAATAATCTTGTCGCAGTATCATGTGCGCGTCAATAGCGCGGCGTCGAGAGAGAAGGTGCCGCCGCAGGAGTCGGGGCTGATGAACAACGGCTGGTGGGGTCCGTACATGCTCTTTCTTTCTCAAGTGCTGGGTTCTCTGACGAGAGGTCAACAGGCAAATTCCACATGGAAATGGTAATATGGCACATGAGTCATTGGTATACCTTCGGAAAGAATCACTTTGCCGACAGCGTGTTTCCTGCCGTCTACGAGAAACTGCTGCCCACGTCGCTCGAACGAGCAGCAGATATGGGCTGGGAAGGCGCTAGGTCAGCTCACCTCAATGCTATCAAGAGCGACACTCACATGGCACAGATGGCCAAAGATGACAGAAACGATCACAGGAGTGAGCGGCCCAGGCCTCATCAATGCCCTCCTCCTATGGCAGCAGGTAAGCCATATCGCCCAACGGAGCTTGTAGCTTCCACTCACAAGCGTATGCAGCCTCATCCCATGCTGCTGGCATCCCTGGCCTACCAAGCCAATCCTAACCATGATACGCTGCAGCGCTGGGACCGCGTGATCACCGAGACGGCCAACTACATGGCTTCGTACGCATGGAAGAATGACTCTTCTGGTCTGTATGACCTAGGGCCGCCGTCAGTACCTCCGACCTCTTTCACAAACTATCCGCCCCTGACTTGAACCGTAGATCATACGGTGTTACAGAAAACACGCCTCCCTATGAAACACTTAACCTCGCTTACGAAGTTGCTACCCTTTGCACATCCCTTCCGCATCCATTCCTAACCTGCTGGTAGATATCCTACTGGCGCTACGGCCTCGATGTCGCCATCTCCTGGAAGACCCTCCTGGGCCAACCGGTTCCCGCCTCCTGGACCACCGTCGCACCCCTCCTCGCCAAGCCCCCGCAGATCGCCGGCCTATACGCTGTCTATGAGGGCCTCAACGCCACGTGGTGGAATGACCCGGCCCTTAACGGCGATCCCCGCAGCCTCAACATGCTCAAAGGATTTCTGCCCGACACGCCCGCCGTGGACGACCTGGTCGCACAGAAGACGGCAGATAAGATAGCCGAGGTGTGGACGGATGATAGGATACGTGGCTGGGGAAGGCCAATCTTGGCCATCAACTCGGCGCGGGTGGGTAGGCCAGATAGGGCCGTGTATCACTTGACCGCATACGACTATTGGAAGTTTGACGATGCTGGTGCGTTTCATCCATTTCTCTGCCCCATACCACATCTGCTAAAGCTTAATTCGATCTAAAGGATATGCCATACGAGGTGGCGATGGTGGGTACCCTCTAGACTTTGGACGGGGGGATTCGTTAACAGTGCCTAGGAGGAACACCACCACCATTCATGCCCGGCAACGCGGGGTTGCTTTATGCTGGTATGTTTTTCTATCATGCTTGAATTCCGCGCTTCAGACGTTGACACGCTCTCGAGTATCATACATGGCCGCCGGCTGGAATGGGTCCCAGGGTGCGGCTCCAGGGTTTCCGGACGACGGGACATGGATAGTCAAGCAGGAAGGCCTAGTCAAGGCGCTATGAGCTGCACAGATTCGTCAAGGTGGTTCTGAAGTTTGAGGGAATGGAAACGCGGTTGCCCAACCTATTCGAGGAACTGTCATTGCTTGCCTTCTTGCACAGGGGGGCCATAGTTATCGTTTGCGTTATCGTCTGCGTTCCCGTCCGGAAAGGCATCAGCGTCACTAGTCCCGTTGCCTAAGCTCACGGCCAAGAAAGCAGCTGGTTGGCTATGTTGTGCTCATTGCCATTGCGACCACCCTTCGGCTTCCCTCGGTGCATAACCCATTACCCACAAAATGGCTCCAGATTGTCTCCAAACAAGATTTTCCCCCGTGAGAAACTGGTCGACCCAGACTCCCCACGGGGCATTAGAGAACCTCCAGTGTAATGCTCGCCTAGCGCTCACCCCAGCCTATGCGCAATCCCTTTCGCGTTCGTGCCGCTGGCATCAACACCTTACGAACACCCAAGCTGCTTTATGTCATCGAACCTTTTGCACTACAGTGCTAGGAATGGTATGAAGGTATTTCGAATCCTCTAGAAAGATGGACGATGTGCTGGGGTCGTGTTGCGCTAGCCCAGGGGAAGCTTCTGCCGAGATGGCCTTGGGTCAGGTTTCCGGGCCAGACCCATGGACCTGCAGGCCACTGCCGGGTGGACACTGCGTCATGATTGCGGTGCACAGGAGCTGGATCACATCGCAGCATAACTTGAGGAGACCCTACGAGATGGAATGAGTATTTGAAGATGGATCCAACCTGCACGGCCATGTGTCAGTCAGGGTATATAGCCTTCATTGTCTGATAAAACGCGCAGCTGCCAAAGTGCAAGCGTAATGAATCGGGCGGGCGCTTGTCAGCCTCGACGTACGTTCCTCGAAGAATCCCATGTCTTGGTAGGATTTCGGCAGAGCGTCCCGACAAACTTCGGATGTCGCGCGAGTTCCCCCCCGAATACAATGTCACCATTCGATCTGCCAGCGCGACACGGCCATCGGCCCATTGCTCGATCATCTCCCCTTCCCCAGAGCTGAGTTGGTCATGTGCCGGCGCCGTCAGGCTTTCTCTAGCAGGGAAGCTCTTGGCTGCGGGCTATTTTCCGCTCCTAGCCTGGTGCGACTTGACATGCGAGCCAATTGCAACGCCGCTGACAGACTGTACCACAGCACGTAGTGAACGAGGTGATCTTCCCCACTGAATCAATTTCGCATGGTGATTCGCTTTGAACGACCAGGGCTCGAACTTTGCAAACAAAAAAAAAAAACCGATGATGCATTTGTACTGTAAGGTGGTACTGTACTGTGGCCGATCCTCGACGTCAGCTGTAGCACAACATGAAGAACGACGCTCATCTTCTTCTCCAAAGCATCTCGACTACAGTCGCCTTTGAGGAGAAAACAAAGCAACAATTCCTTCGGATACCCAAGTGCTGGAAGTATGTCGACGTCAACCTCGACACGTAAAATGACGTAGAGCATCGGCCCGGAGCGGGCCAAGGTTACCTAGCTGCATCCTGCCGGTACGCCAAGCACGGCCCCGTAAACCCTCGCTCTGCCGGCAAAAAACAGCACTTGCTCAAAGTACCCGTACCCACCATACCACATGTTGCGACCTGAGTCGACTGAGCCGCCGTCCTTTGCTTGGAGCTGATCCCCCAGACGAGCCAAGGCACCGGGCCCATGAGTCTGAAGAAGCCCAGCCACGTGCTTCTGCTTTCTCTGATACGTGCGCTTCTACTACGCTTCCCCACCGCTCATGTCCGCATGTGCGTTGTGTTGCATTGCTTCAGAATATAAAGCATGGTCGCATGAACCGACCAAGCCAGTTGAAGTTTCAAGAGTTCCCAGTCCGCGTTTCGATCTTCTCTGAGAGCAAGCCGCTCCGAAGTTGACACTACAGCTTGAATATGGCATACACAATCTGGAACATTTACGGTGAGCCTCGACGACGGCCATGGCCTGACGTGTACCTGCTAACGCCCCATCTTGTTAGTCCTCGCCGCCTTTGGCACCATTGGCGGCGCCCTCTTCGGCTTCGACATCTCAAGCATGAGCGCTTGGGTCGGTAGCGACCAGTACCTCGACTACTTTGACGATCCGGATGCTGTAGACCAGGGAGGAATCACCGCCTCCATGCCTGGCGGATCGCTGGTTGGTGCCCTCCTCGCTGGTTGGATATCCGACAAATTGGGTCGCCGAGGCGCCCTCATGATTGCTGCCGGCGTCTTCATCGTTGGTTCGGTTCTCCAGTGCTCCTCCCAGAATGTCGGCCACCTCGTTGCAGGCCGTGTCGTGAACGGCTTCGCTATCGGTATCACCTCCAGCCAGGTCATTGTATACCTGGCGGAACTCGCCCCAGCCGCCAAGCGTGGCCGTATTGTTGGCATCCAACAGTGGGCGATCGAATGGGGTAAGCAGAACACTCTACCTCTGAAACCGTCCTGGCCGCTCACCCCGTCCAGGTATCCTTATCATGTATCTCGTCTCCTATGGCTGCTCGGTTGGCGTTCAGGGCCCTGCCGCTTTCCGTATCGCCTGGGGTATTCAAGCTGTTCCCGCTGCCGTCCTTCTGGTTGCCGTATACTTCTTCCCCGAGTCTCCTCGCTGGCTCGCCAGTAACGATCGGTGGGAGGAGGTCCACCACGTTCTCGCCAACCTTCATGCTAAGGGTGACTTTAATGCGCCTGTTGTGCTGGCCGAGCTCGAGGAGGTTAAGGAGGCCGCCCGTATTGCCGCTCAGACCAAGGACCTTGGCTACAGAGGTCTTTTTGGCCCCAAGGTCTGGAAGAACACCGTTGTAGGTGTCAGTGTCCAAATTTGGCAGCAGCTCCTCGGCGGCAACGTCATGCTCTATTATCTCGTATACCTGCTGAACATGGCTGGCATGGTAAGTGTCTCCCCGCAAACCCTTGATGAGGATACGCTAACCGATGCATAGACTGGCAACGTTGCTCTGACCTCGTCCATCATCCAATATGTCATCTTCCTTGTCACCACTGGCGGCATTCTGCCTTTCATTGATCGCCTCAGCCGTAGATGGCTACTGATTGGGGGTGCCATAATCAGCTGCATTCTTCATTTCGCTACCGGAGCCATCATGGCAACTAGAGGCTACCCGGTCGACCAAATTGATGGTGAGAGGGCGTTTCATTGTGACCCGCCGACTTTGGCTAACATAACACAGGAAACAGTATTTTGAGGTGGCAGGTTGAAGGACCTCCAGCAACTGCCATTGTTGCTTTGGCTTACATCTTCGTTGGTGTTTACGGTTTGACTTGGGCCCCAGTGGCCTGGATCTACGCCGGCGAGGTCTTCCCACTCAGGTACAGAGCCAAGGGTGTTGGTCTGGCCGCGGCTGGGAACTGGTCGTAAGTTATATGCCACGACCATTTGAATCACTCATGCCTGACTTCCATAGATTCAACCTCGCGCTCGCTTACTTCGTTCCTCCGGCATTCACAAACATCACATGGCAGACGTACATGATCTTTGGTACCTTCTGCTTCGTCATGATCTTCCACATTTTCTTCTTCTACCCGGAAACGGCGGGATACACACTCGAGGAGATTGAACAGAGATTCGACGAGGGAATGTCGGCCTGGCGACGCGCGGAAGGTACCGCTGACTTTGACAAAAAAGTTGCAAATATCGAAGGACATGGTCGTGCCGGTCATGTGGAGGACGAACAGGCGAATGTGGCCGCTGATGACAAGGTCTAGGCCGGAAGAAGAGTTGTGGGCAGGCTGCGATAGGAAAGCAGCTGCTCTATACCCAAACTGCACTTGGATGCCATTATTTTGATGCAGAAACCTATAATATATGTTTCAAAAGGGTTCTATGGCCCTTTTTGAGTGCCGCATCAGTCGATGAGTGAAAGTTGGTGACTGTGTTGTTCATTGGGGCAAGCCAATTGCGGTTGGTTGTACCATTGTGGGGAGGTATAAACGACAGCCTGCCTCTGTTCGACGTTCGCGGATTACTGCCTAAGAAGATGAAGCGGTTCAACTTGGACTTGAAACAGAACCGGATTTGGTAGTTTGTCGATTGAGCAGTGAGGGGAAACCATTTGGCACGTTTCTTTTCCATTTCTAGACCTGTGAGCGTAGTGGCTCTGCTAACTGCCAATCCGAATAGTGTCGGGGGTGTTTGGATGGAGGGATTGCTGCCCACGGTTATTCAGTTTCACTAGATGCAGATGATACCTGGTCGGAATAAGGACGCAATCCAAGGCCGTTCTATAGGATACTGAGTCGCTTGTGACCACGCAGAAACATCCTCCATGAGCCGTGGAGAATTGTTTGCGGTGAATAGCCTTGATGGGACGTTGAAACCTCTCTATGAAGTTGAAGCTGCACCACGTATCCATAACCGAAAGAGCTGGTAGCTTTGCTTTGTCATGTGATGGAAGGCGACGCTTCTGCCTTTCGAAGTATCGCGGGACAATTAGTTGAGACTGCTGCCTCATTAAGGCCAAGGGTCGCAGGAAATGTGTGATGCATGCCAGAGGATAATTGAAGCTTCGACGAGCGGAAGAAGAGCTGGGATGATTATCTATGTGTGTGCTAGTAACCTAGAGCTGTCAAACACGGCCGCGTTGGTTCAGAGATTCACAAAGGATAACATACCAGAAGACAAAGCAATAGGCTACGCGACGAGCTGACATGGAGATTTAGCCGAGAGCCGAGAGAAGAAGAAAGACAACCTCAATTAAAGCCCAGGGAAGTTATCTCCTTTCCCTGGGCGATGGTACCGTGACGGGATGATAAAAGCAGGAGGCTGCATGGAGGGAGGATGCGGCGGACACTTACGTAGTAGGTCGAGGCTGAAGGCGGGGTTTAATGCAGGTAGTCGCCAAGGAGGGAAAGAGGCGGCCAGGCCACCTTCCTCACCGTAGGCCAGCCATTGCGTCTGAGGGAAAAAAAACATTCGGGTTAGTACCTCTGGTACCTACCTAAGGTGCCAAGGTGTCACTATCTGCTGTCTGCCCCAGGAATATTTGCACAAAACACCTCCACCTCCAGATTGGCATTTGTGTTTCCAACCCGCCTCCCACAGCCTGCAACGTTCGCTCACGGGTGTCTCCAGATACGACTCGGTTGGAGTGAAAAACGAACGGCTACCTGTACAAGCTCGGCTTGGCCTAGGGAATTGCTAGATCGATCGACTCGGCCGAGACGTTTCCCGGAACCGACCACAAGCATCCCCCCCTGCACGGCATCGTCGCACCCACGGGCTATTTACAAGCCCTGGCACGTCATACGCTAGGGCATTTCGTTGGCAGCGAGATAACCGGCCCAAAACGGCCCAACAAGAGTGTGGTTATGTGGGACAGGCCGCGTTGCAACCAGCTCCTGGCTGTTGGTTCGTAATGCCCTTTTTGCCCTTATTGATTGAGCCCGGCGGGAGTTTCAGCCGTCCAAGCCAGCCGAGGCTGTCGGAGGGTTCAGTTGCGCCGCCTCGTTTCGATTCGATGCAAGCATGGCTGAATGCGCACACATAGCCGATGCTTCCATTGGAAGGCGAGTGCAAACGCATCCTGGAAGGTCTTGATCTCATAGCATGTCACATCATGCCAGGATTGACGCCTCAAAGCCTTCGATTTCGGCATTATACCACCAGGTCATCATCGCTATCGTCCACTCTAGGTTTTGCCTCGTGGCGTCACATCTTTCCCCAATCGAATTTTCGAATACCATTACAAAGCAGCTCCCTTCCCAAATGCCAGTCTCCGTCTCGCGTCACCCCCGCTGATCCCTTTGGTTCTGGGGATCGAGCCTCGGCATAGCCCCTCGCTACCACTGGACTAGCAGCAGAGTCCGGACGTGCCCGCTGCGACGCACCGGCCACGTTTTCCCGCAGCGGTTAGCTCGCCCGGCCGAGAAGAACTGGTGTGGCCATCCGCATAGGCCGCCGCCCCCGGTGCTTTATCCGGATGCGAATAGTGCTCCGACAAGAATGGGAAATGGTGACCCTGGAAGGAATGTGCATGAAAAAAATGGAAGACCCGAAACCTCCGACCGTGCATACACATGGCATTTGCGGCTTCATGAGAGGTTATCCGTGCATGCAGCGCATTCAATGTTTGGAACGGGACGGACATTCGACCCATCTTGGGACGGACACAGCTGCTCATGCCCACCTGCCTCACATTGGAGCAAGGAGCTATCGGCTCATACAGCGACCCATTCAAAGTCCTTCGACAGATCTTTCTAGCGTCCAAGGCTAGTCGAAACCCCTGCTCCCGAACGCCTTGGAGTCCCCCGCCGCCGTCATCGATGGTGGAGCTGCAACTCGAAGCTCCCACACGGGTTTCCCTATAAGAAAGCAGTCCCCGGCTGCGTTGGATTCCTTGGGGACCCTGAATTCATTCATAAGGTACCTCTGTCATCTACGCCAAGCAAGTAATACAGAACTCACCTACAATATGGCCCGCGACAACCTTTCTGTTCATCTGGCCGAGCGCCCCAAGGCTGACATCGTCGTCGGCGAGACCTTCAAGTACGAGACCAAGCCGGCGCCGACCTCGGCCGATGTTAAGGATGGCGAGATCCTCGTTGAAGCGCTTTACCTTTCCCTCGACCCTGCCATGCGCACATATCTCAACGGTAACACTTCGCCCCTTGTCGCATGGCTAGTTTGAACAACTCCACTAACCATCGATCCTAATAGAGGGCGGGTCCTACATGCCCGCCGTGAAAATCGGCGACATCATGCGCGGTATGACCATCTGCCGCGTCCTTGCCTCCAAGAGCAAGCAGGCCTCCGAGAACGACTACGTCATTGGCTTCACCGGATGGCAAGAGTACGCCATCCTCAAGGAGGGCCAGTTCGAGCCCCAGTCCGCCTACCCCAATTTGCAGCAGCCCACCGACCTCATGTCGGCCCTCGGCCTCACCAGCGTCACCGCCTGGTACGGCATGGTCAAGATTGGCGAGCCCAAGGCGGGCGACCTGGTCGTCGTCAGTGGTGCCGCCGGTGCCACTGGCAGCGTGGCCGGCCAGATCGCCAAGATCAAGGGCGCCAAGGTCGTGGGCATCGCGGGATCGGACGACAAGTGCAAATGGATCAAGGAGGAGCTGGGCTACGATGCCGTCCTTAACTACAAGGACGCGGATTTCAAGAAGAAGTTCCGCGAGGCTACAAAAGAGGGCATTGACGTCTACTTTGATAACGGTAGGCTCGGCTCCCACTCATTCCCGTTTTCTGGCTAATATCCGTATTTAGTTGGCGGCGAAATCCTCGACCTTGCCCTCGCCCAGACCAACAACTTCGCCCGCATCGTCAACTGCGGTGCCATCAGCCAGTACAACACCTCGGCCGGCGAGCGACATGGCCTCCGCAACTACGGCAAGATCGTCACGGCCCGCCTGCGCATGCAGGGCTTCATCGTCATGGACCACCCGGAGCACTTCCCCACCGCGCGCAAGGAGCTCTCCCAGTGGCTCGCTGAGGGCAAGCTCAAGAAGACCGAGACCATTGTCAGGGGCGGCCTGCGCAAGGCCGAGCAGGCCCTCGTCGACCTGTACAAGGGCGTCAACACGGGCAAGCTCATGGTGGAGATTAAGAACCCGGACGAGAGCCCGTCCAAGCTGTAAATGTGTAAAATATCATTGCAGCGTAGGCATCTAGCTCTGTTACGACTATAATGACCAAGAAGAAAAAAAATAAGGAATCCACAGTACTCTTAGAGTCATATTTCTACAGTCATGTGATTGCAATAATGAATCTATCGGACCAGGAGTTTATTGAATGGATCAGCCATCGACATATATCTAGCTTGAGTGTTCTAGACCTTGGACTGTTGTGCTAGCGCCTGCAGGCTATTAGCACGAAAAGTTATGAAGCGTCAATCGCAGGAACCCTGTACACGTGCAGAGCCTGGCATCCATTGCTTAGGGCTCAACATCCGTCTGGGAGGGGGAGGAGTTGGCCCCCCGTGCCCGAGGCGGACTCGAAGTATTCCCGGAGGCGTCATCCCGTGAACCGTCTTTTGGAGGCGCATGGGTCCCTGTCGCGAGCACCACCGGCGGCGATGTTTGCCTATTGTCCTCCTCCTGTTTCTTTGCCAGCTCCTCCTTTCGCCTTTCGTACTGCTGAGCCAGGTACCGTCTCCTTTCCTTCTTCACCTTGTCCTTCATATCGTTCACCTCCTTTTCCGCCCACTGCACCATGGTGTCTGGCCGCAGCTTGTCCGGTATGCGAACCCATTGAGCATAGATTCCGGTGTTGACTAGAACCCAGTGCAGTACAAAGTGAACGATTGACCAGGTGACAGCTCTAAGGAAGTCGCTGAAGGCGATAATCACAACTAGACATATGACACCGAAAGAGACGGTGACTAACAAAAGTTAGACGTGCCAGATGAGAGTAGCAGATGTAGACCACTTACAGATTAGGGTGAGCTGCTCTCTGAATGTCGCAAGGTTATTCTCATGTTTTTCATTGTAGAGATCGAGAATGCCGGTCATGAAAGCGAGAGGAAGCTAAAAACATCAGCGTATGCTTGTGTCATTGGACTCGGCCCACCTACGAAGATGATCGTGATGACAGTGAAGATCATGATGGCTCTGCCCTGTTTAACGGCCTCCTCTCCATGCCTGATGGATTGCCAGGCTTGCACTGCGCTAGCTTGCTGTTGCTTCAGCGACAGTAGGCTATCGAGCTGTGGTAATGTCAGTGTGGATCTATGCATAGGGACGGCGAATCACGTACGCTCTTACAGACATCCTCTGCACTTTTGTGTAAACCTAAAAGTTCATCTAGGTGATCCTCGACTTCTTGCAGGACTTCTTCGGCATTGCCTCGAAACCATTTCCATTGCTCATATTCTTCGTTGTTATCCTTGGTACTCATTGAATCAAGGCTGGAGAGTCGGCTCGATGCATCTGCCGCCCTGTCGCCGGACCCCGACTTGAACGTCCCTTGAGGGTCGAGCAGAATCTCTGCATGCTTCTTGAAGCGCTTCAACAGTTCTCTCTGCTTCCTGGATATGTGGATCATGATGTCAAGCTCCTCAATAATATCCTTGGTTTCCCTTTGCAGTTTACCCTCTTGGGTGATGTTCAGAAGTGCCGTGTGTAACGCTGTCAAGTCCACCAAGGAAGATTTTTTGTGTGACGCTTTGGCCAGTTCATTTGTCCAATGCCATAAGTGACTGGAAGATATTGTCTGTTTCTGTGCCATGTTGCCTATGGCCTCTGAGAAAATCTCCACCACCTGGGGCTGGCGTTCATCCGTCTTTGTGCGATCAAAGAAGAGACTTGAGCACTCGTCAATGACGATGAGTGCAACGTCGTAAGCTGATCGAATGTGATTGTTACGGGCTAGGCCGAGCCGTTGACGGATTGCCTTGTGGACGCCAGAAGTGTCCTGGCGGTTGACGCCATATCGCTTAGGGAACGCTGTGAGGATCGTGCAATCATCCAAAATCCACATCCACAGCTGGTCGACCATGATGAGTCTGGGGACCTTCCGAATCGCTTCCTGGCAGTTTAAGCACTTCTCGTTATCAGGTGCTTGGTCCCTTTCTGGCTGACGATTGGATGGTTGATTGAGTTCGGTAAGCGGAAGTTCAGGTTCCCGACTAGAAGTGCCTCTCAAAGCCTGGAAGGAACCAGACATAGAGAGGATTATCTCACTCGTTTGACTTGGTCTGCCAATCTCGTGTGAAGACTCGGGCTTGTGGAAAGCAGATGAAATCCTCGCATTGCTGTTTCCATCCTTGTTGCAACTCCATCCTTGGCCTTCTGGCGCATCTGGATCGTAACGATGAAGGGTCTCGTAATTGGCGCTTGTGCCACGATAAACCACCTGATCGCGGTCACGAGCCTTTGTATTTCTCAGGGTCCAGTAATAGGACTGGTCGAGCGTTCTCCGCGGATGAAGGGGAGGGTCTTCGAGGAGGTAGCTCTCGATAAGCTTGCGGTCACGATAGTTGTTTATAGCTTCGAACAACTTGAAGGCATCGTAAAGTAACTGTCCCAGCTTGTTCCTGGTTAGAAGCCTGCCAGTGGCATCTCTGCGAGGCCATTGCGGTGTGATGTGACGGAACCTCGAGCTGGGCTCCCTGTCAAGCCTCTTAAATATAGCTTCGGGTGGATCTTTCGGCGGTCCTTGATTCATTGAGTTTGACGTGTTGGTATGGTGAGTACCATGGCGTCCTGCGTAGCTGTTTCTGTAGGTTGTAGTCATTGGTTGGCCGGGCCAGTCTGAATTGTGAAGTGGCCTCCTCTGGGAATGTCGCTCGCGGAAATGCTGTTTTTCTGCTTCTTGTAACATCTTCTGATGCCTAGCCGACCTGCAGTCTGTGAATGAAGAGAAGTGCCCGCGTTGGTGGTCAAAGTCCCAGTGCAAGTAAGGCATCTGGACAAAATTTAGCCATGTCAACAGAGGGAAGAAAGCATGATTACTGACGAAAAGAACAATATTCCGAGGTCTCGATTCCACCTTGAGCGGATCTGTCACTTGTCAGGTCAGGGCCCCGGACTACTGGGAGTAGGGTTGCGTACCAGAAGACACAGGCTCGCAAAGGGGGCGAAGGTGGCGGGTATGGATGATCGGCGAGCCTCGGCCTTGTTCTTGACCACGCCAGAAGTCGCGCCGGAGTAGCATACTTGCAGGAGTATGCTTCTGAGTCTTTCGGTATCTCGTGTCATACTGCGGGTTTTCTTCGTCATAATATCGAGCTATGGCTTCCTGTAACTTATTACAATCGGTATCAATGATGGCGACTGATGATATTAACGTACTTCAACCCACTAACCACAAAATCATCATTAGCTGTCTGTTGTAGATTGGCTGGCGTTCTGGGCCTACCTTCATGTTGTTCGCCGGTAGGTGAAAGTAACGAATCCTTTTCTGCTGACCCTCGTCGGGTGTCTGCTTTCTTAGTGGGTTGAAGTTTGCATCATGCAATAAATCGTCCACCGAAATCTTCTGATTGGGGAACTTTCCCTTGTAGACACGGCCTCCGTCATGTCTCTTCGATTCATTTGTCGAACCACGTGTGCCATCGAACTCGATGAAGTAGGCATTGAAGTCTTTGTCAGGAATGTACTCGTCCGGCTTCCCCTCCCTAACCTGGCGGTCGGAATTTGGATCGTGGGGTCGTGCGTTCGCACGACGAGGAAACAAACGGGCACTCCAAGCAGCAACCTTTTCAATATTGGCCTGGTTGGCTTGTCGCCAAGATTGAAGACTTGCAACGAGTTGTTTGGCAACGCGCTCATCAGATTGGGTATCGTCGGATTGAGTATTCTCAATCACACGGCGGATAAAGGAAATGCGACGGAGCTCGAGCTTGATGGGATTCTGATACTCTTCGGGCAAGTTGTTGTAAAAGCTCTCTCGGTCACAGAACTCGATGCATCCCAAATAGTGGGTGACTGTGTCTGTAATTTCTTCTCCATCGTGAAGGTCTGAGCTTAAACAGGTGACGGGCTTGCACCCCGGGACCTGGTGCGTGGGCGTTCTAGAAGGGTTCATGATGGGTTCCTGGCCGTGCAGATAGTGGAGATTCCATGCTTCGGTGGACTTGCCAGGAGGTAGTGCGCGTTATATATCGGTTATGCACAACATACTTGCTCCCATCTGCTGGCCCAGCGGGAGCAACACTCGCAAGGCTACGGAGGGTGCTCCCAGCCGGATTGGGCCATGGTGCTGACGAACATGACAAACCGAGAATAGACCCGGTCTTGCGTGATGATATTCAGCTAAGATGATATCCCTGTCCCAATAGCCAATGAGTGATTGCCCTGAAGCTGTGAGGGAGGGTGAGCTGGGGCTGGATGCATGGCTGAGTGGGCTGACATCGAGGTGGTGGATACGGCTGTTGAGCCTCAAAAGTCACCAGCGTACGTAGGCAATTGCCATGGTCTAGGTCCAAAGGCATCCTTGACCGGCCGTATTGTGGTTCCTGTCGGGAAGCGACATGCCGGCAGCGTGTCCATCGGCTGCAGATAGGCTCACGACTCGAGAAGGGTCGGCAGCACGCAGAAACAGGTTCGCAGACCCGGTACACGAGCGTCGCCGGACATGAAGAAGCAATACCTTTCCATCCACCTGTCGAACAGCCACCATGTCCTGCGACGGGTGTTACCCTGGCGGACTCGGTATCGAGAATCGAGTGCTAGGAAGGAGAAGGGCCACGGCAGCAGGTTCCTCCGACGTGACTCGATAGCGAGACGATACAAGGCTGCGCGGTATCACAAGAGTGTAATGGAATGACAGGCTGATGACGAATCCGCTCCTGGTTGGACGGCGTTCCCGGGGAGTTCTCGGGGTGACATGTTCGTGGCAGCATAACATGCAGGGGGAACACTTGCTTTTTTTCGGAGCCGAGCCCTGTAGAGGTGCAAGCACGAGTACTTGATATTGAGCGGGGCTTTGCGCTGCGGCTGCCTTGTTGTGCCACCAGGCTTTGGTTTTAGGAAGGAGGTCATGATCTGGGACTACATGCACTACCATGCCACTTAGTTGAGGGACCCAAATACACTCTTCGTCGACAGTCAGGAGAGACTTTAAACACTCCCAAACCATGCAAGCAGGCGACCGGTCCGAGCCGTTGTTCTTGCATCGCTCCACTGTGGGTTCAACACATGCGATTGCCGAAGAGCTTAGCCTTGATCCTAGGAACAGAGCTTTGGGGCCCCTGAACCAGCCCTGGCGGCCTGGATCATGAACTCAAACACACCACCTCATCCAGGGTCACATCGAGTCCGGCAACGGGGCAACACGGCTCCCCTCACACCGTAACCTTCAGTTCGTGCCCTGCACCACGACCTAGACCAGGGACGACCGCCAAGAAGCTGCGCCCGGCTTGGTCGTCGTCGATATTCGCACATTGGCCCCTGTCCTTTGCCAAATCTGCCCCCAATACTGCTTTGTGGCGCCTCGCTAAGGGGACTGCGCCGCTCGTGTTCTCCTTCAATTCACCTGTGACGAGGCTACCGTCCCGATTAAGCCGGTTGGCGATTCGGCAGACCCAACAGCTCATTTTGAGTGCACTTCCGGAACGACTGTTCGACCCCCTCTACAGCCTGAGGCCCAAAACCAGTACGCCCACATGCTTTGATCTACTCTCGCTCAAGTCGAGCAGATTTTTGATAGCATTCCGTATAGAGCTAGAGAGGCCTTGTCGGCCGGATATACCTTCAACACCAATTCAAGTTACTAATAGACCTCATCCGTGTATCATGCGCCTCGTTAATAATAAGAAACCCATCCCCTTCAATGCCCAACGCCCGCTATCGCATGGTAATTTCAGAATATCCTCTCAATACTCGGCTCCACCCACTGCACCTCTCGACAGATGTGCTCGTCCCGCCACTGAACAATGCGCTCTTGGACCCATCCGGACGTGAAGTCCGTCATGCGCTTCAATCGCTTCGCCTGCGGTGTTTCGCCTCCTTCCTCCTCGGGCATCGGCTCCGGCCTACGCGGCTGCCCGTACCGCGCCGACCGCATCAGTATACACTGCTTCTCGTCCAAGCCGCGCCACAGCCACTGCATGCAGCTTACTTCGTTCCTGCAGAACTCCTCGCACGACTCGGGAGACTCGATATTGGCTTCGTTGGGTGGGCGAAAGTTGTCCCATTCGCCATTGTCCCAGTTCCTGCGTATTGATTGCTGGACGGGGTGGTGGAAATTCCACACATCCGAGTAGAGGATCGGCCGCTGAAACAATTCATGTGAGTAAAGTACTTTGCTGTGATGGAGGGTGTAGTTGGTGGTGGCCGACTTACATTCAGCTTGAACCGTTTCTGCTCCGACTCCCACAACCATAGCCGCTTGACATCATCTGGTGTCGTCTTGTGCAGCGTCACTACCGGCTGGCACCAGTATGGGTCGCTGAACGGGATTCCGTGCAACGGGTGAGGATTGAAAAGGGGCCAGTAGCCTTGCAACGGTACCGAGATATTCCAAAGCGTCCAGCCAACGACGCTATCTCCACAGCACTCCATGGAGAGTAACGATAGCCACTTTTCGACAAGAGGAGGCTCCATCTTTCCATTGGCCTCCTTCCGGTCTAGCAATGCCTTGACAGCTCCGCGGCTCAACACAAAGCCCGGCCCACCATTCGCAAACCATGTCTTGATGTCTTGTTCTTCGTCGTGACGGCCGGGGGATGGGGAGCCCATGTAAAGTGGCTTATCGGGGTCAAGTGTTTTGAGGAACCGAACGGCGTTGTCCCAGAATACGTAGCTATCACCAAGTCAGGAGGTCTGAGCTTGACTAATGGAGTCTTCGCGGGGTTAATATTACTCACGTATCGGTTTCCAGGAAAAAGTAAAAGGGCCGGTTCGGCTTCGCCTCCCATGCCCGTTGCACCATCGGCAGGAACTTGTACTTGTCCAGAATCCAGCCATTGATTCTTTTCGTAGCTTCCACGTCGACATCTAGTGTGCCCTCCACCTGCATCTCCTTTTGCATGATGTAATTCTTGATATCGGGGTTCATCGTGGCATTGAAGTAGCCTCGGGGAAGATCGGCCAGGATATCCACCACGGTTCGCCCGCGGACGGTCTCGGCCAGGTCGGAATAGATGAGCAGCTCGTCTTCGGAGAAACACGCGCAGACGCTATCAAGCTGCGCCTCTATCTTATCCCTCCGCTCGCCATGACCCATTTTCAGCACGGGCTGGATCAGCTGCAGCAGGTCGTCCTTTGCAAAGTCGGCGCACACATCTTGGACCGTCGACGCATCGAGATGGAAGACGTGGTTGTACTCGAGCGCGATTTCTACATGCTTGTCGCGTAGAAAGTAAAACAAGGTAACGAAGACGATGCCGGCCGTGACGATGCGGGTGAAGCGTTTGTTGAGGATGAGCATGGACGCCCAGGGGACGCGGTCCGTCGAGGTGGTGGGATGCATCACGCCGGCGGGCGAGTGCACAGCGCTGGTACGCGGTCAACGGCTATGCGAAAGGCTGGTGGGATATCGTGGACAGACGTGTCCATTCGTCTTCATGGCGGTGATTGGGGGATGCTGAGACAGCGTTGGGGAAGGAAAGGAGAGGTTCTATGGTTCGACGGAATTGGGTTGCAGTCAGCGTCTCAGTGGATTTGTCGCGTGGTTGGACAAAGGAGGTGCTAAAGGGGCTAGTAGCTTTAGACGTTGGCCATGTTTAGGGTAGGTTATTCCGTAGTGGAATATTGTGCCATATATTCAATCGATGTGCAGTTCATTTCAATTCTTCAATCAGCTTGTAGTCAAATCATTGACGTTCCTCGCATCTCCTAACACTCATTTCTTATTATCATTATGCGGACTGTTGCGGTCCTAGCACGTTCAGTCATACAGCGCTACGCTAAGCCTCACGATGCCTACCCTAGACAGTTGACACTGCCTATTAATAGTAAATAGTAATTTACTACTCCGTACCAAGTTCGTAGGTCAAACCGGTAATCTTTAGGGGTTTCCTAATCCGACACATCTCCGGAATGTGATGCACTACCATTTGCGGGCCTCCTAGCTGTTGGAAATTAGAGAGAAAGAGAAACCCGTATTTTTCCCAGCGTGGAGATTGATTCTTGCACTGTGGATGTACCTTCTCAAGGGGGAGAAAAGGAATTGCCAAGAGAAGCTTGTGCATTAGGTTGGAGCACCAAGTCCACTAATTGGTGTGAATGGAATCTAGATTCAGGCTAGCATTCAATGACATAGGCTCGTGTGATGAGGAGAAATTGCGCCTAAACAAATATAACGAATCACCCCGAAAACAGTCTGCTGGAGAGAAAAGAGCGTAGGTCTTTGGCTACGATTTCGTACGATCAAGATTCGATAATCAAGAATGAGCAAGCTGAAGCATTTGATTAGACGAAGGCTAGACCAAAAGCCTAGCTAGGAGCGACCAAAAGAAGGGGTGTCGACGAGTGTAAGAAAGGAAGGATGAAGAATATCTTAGTCCTGATCTCTTGGGATCCTAATCACGACTACAAACGACCAGCTCATGAAGGCTCCATCTGAGCTACCCTACAATATAAGAGGGCAAATTTGGGTCATCACCATAGGCGGCTCTCGTGCTACAATGCATGGGGATTTCAACTATTGCGATATCATGGCCACTGGTTTCTAGGCATCAACGGACCCAAAGACAAATGGAGCTGGCTATGGGTGTCGAGTGGACTGTGACATGTTGCCGGACCCTGGTATAATGACTGCTTGGAGAAGGACGGTTGTGTCACCGATGATCCTTCACAAACGTCACATCATAGCCCCGGCTCAACCTCCAAACCCCGCACAATATTTCCTCCACTGCATAGCTCGAAGCGGTCAAAACCGCCTGAGATAAACCAGGCCACTTCTTGCACCCACTACTGGCAATCTGGACGCAGCTGGGACCTCGTGGTGACCAGGATGGAGCGATGCTAGCCCACCACCCCTCCCCCCCCCCAGATGAGTGATTGCTGGTAATGCCTAGCGTGTGCTGCTCAGCTACTGCGGGACCCGACTTCCGACCACCTTCGAAATGGCACATCAGGCCAGACGAGAAAACGGTTGAAACCCTTTGGGATCCACCCGCAGTCGAGCCATGTCTCGGATCAGATAACTTTTAAGCCGTGCCTCGAGCCAATGAGCATCTCGCGAGCCTTGCGAACCCTGTTGCCAAGCGGCCCTACCGTAGTCCCATCCCACATGATTCTGCAGGGATGGCTTGGCACCGTGCCTCTTCACCTTAGGGATCGGGGTTCCTGTGGGTTGGCCATCTTGGAAAGGCAGCTCGAGTCCACCTCGCTTGCACATGCACGCGAGAAAGTGCGGTTCTCTGCGGTAGCTGGTACAGAGCCCAACGAAGCGGCGCTGCCCCTGGGTCTCGCCCTGTCGCCAGGATGTGATGGACCGAGTTGCCAAGCATGGTACGAGCAAGACTCGAAATAGCTTCCTCGCTAAGCGCACCCAGCTCACTCGAATTGGAAGACTGTAATGTCCAAAAATGGTAACCAACACGAGAACTCTCCACCCGGGCTGCAGCGCGTACAGGAAGCCGATGCGCGGACAGAGCAGGCGGACGAGCCTCCAGCTGTAGATAAAAGGACGACCACCTCGTCCTGTAGCAGGGCGTAGCCTTGTCTGTCTGCTCACTCTTTATACTCTTTATGGCACAGAAGTAGTTTCACCACCTAGCTACAGCCCCTGCATCTAATTTTTAATCCATCGACCAGATCCTCATCATGGTGCAAGTCGTTCTACCTGCATTGATCCCGGACATCCGGAAGGTGTACGACATCTACTTCAATGCCTTCAAGAACGAGTTGATGGGCCAGATCATCCTCGAGATCCTCTTCCCTGGCGAACTGACCGAGGAGTTTCGACAAGCCCACGCCGCCGGCACTCTGGCATACTGGCACACGTGCCCATGGCAGTACACGTTCAAGTGCGTGGATACGGACACCGGCGATATCATCGGCATGGGGCTGGGGGATGTATACCTGACAGAGCGCACCGAGGAGGAGCGCAAGAACCACGGCGTGCCGTGGCTTCTCGGCGAACAGCGGGAGCGCGCAGAGGCCATCCTCAACCCGCTGTGGGAGATGCGCGAGAAACTGTTCGGCGGACGCCGCTATATCTGTGGGTGACCTCTTCCCGTGCATAAGCGAGGAACGGCGGCTGACACGAGAACGCTTGCTAGACTGCCATGTCATTGGCGTCGACCCGAAATACCAGGGCCGAAAGGCCGGCGCACTGCTAGTCCAATGGGGCATCGAGCTCGGCGAGAAGGCGAGCCTGCCCGTGTACTTTGAGTCGTCGCCCAGCACGGTGGGGCTGTACAAGAAGATGGGATTCCAGGAGCTGGACGAGAAGATTGTGCACAAGGCGGCGACGCTGGGAACAGAGACGGATATCGAGGTTCCCCTGATGGTCAAGATGCCGTCGAGTGCAAAGGGCATGAGCTTCAACGAGTGGAGGAGCAGCGGCTACCCGGACCTAGGCAAGCTCTGAAGAAAGCGATACTGTAGAGAAAGCGTCAATAAAATCTGCGAGAGCAATTCGACAGCGCAATGGTTCCGCGGGGCATCCCACGTCCGGCCGACTCGACCCTCCCGTGCATAATTCGCTCAACCCCTGTTCATGCAACTCGTATCTGATGATCTGATAAAAACTTCTCATCGCAAGGCTCGTATCCACTTCAGGTCGTCCGCCGCTTGGCGTCCCCTCAGGCATTGAGATCAGACCGGGGACTGTAATTTGCCAGGCACGACCTAAGTCGGATCTGGACAAGAGCCTGCAGGGTCGGGAGGCGCCTAGAATCAGTTGCCCGAGGACGCACCTCCGACGCCGTTCCCGCTGTGCGGCTTCGGACATCGGCTTTTATGGATCTTGTCATATCAATCTAATCTGATCCTCCGTTTCTCTTCCTCCAAACATGCTGTCTTGTGTCATTTCTCTTGGCGTTTACTCCCTTTCTGAAATTTGTGTACCCTACTAAACCTCTCGCGGAGTTTTGCTTGGTAACCATGTTGGACAAGCCGCTCCTCTACCTCCGGCTCTTCTTCTGGGCGCTGCGCATCCTGGCCGGCGATGCCCAACGCAGCCTCAAGGCAGCCTGGACGCGTCGTCAAGCCCTCCTGCTCGGCTCCTCCGCCCCCGAGTCCCGGGACCGCAACATCGTCATCGTAGGCGCCAACTTCGCCGGCTACCACGCCGCCAAGCTTCTCAGCACCGCGCTGTCCCCGCACAGCCGGTACCGCGTGGTGGTGATCGAGCCCAACAGCCACTTCCAGTTCACGTGGGTCTTGCCGCGCTTCTGCGTGGCACCCGGCCACGAGGACAAGGCCTTCGTGCCGTACGGGGGCAACGTGGCGGGCGCACCCGAGGGGGCGCTGCGGTGGGTGCGGGACCGGGTGGTCGAGGTGACGAGGACCGGGGTGAGGCTGCGGGACAGCGACGAGGAGATCCCGTACGAGTACCTGGTCATCGCGACGGGGGCCCAAGTCAAGGAAGGGCTGCCGACGCGGGTCAACGCCGAAGATAAGCGCGAGGGCATGAAGCTGCTGCAGGCGATGCAGGCGCGCATCGAAGCCGCGACCAGGATCGTGGTTGTCGGCGGCGGCGCGGCGGGCGTGGAGCTGGCGACGGATGCGCAGTGCAAGTACCCGGACAAGAAAGTGACGCTGATACACTCGCGGGGCGCGCTGATGCACCGCTTCGGGAAGGGCTTGCAGGAGGCGTCGCTGGCGGCCATGGAGAAGCTGGGCGGGGAGGTTATCCTCAACGAGCGGGTTGTCGGGGAGGATGCCAGTGCCGGGACCGTAACGCTGCAGTCCGGGCGGGTCATCGAGTGCGATTGCTTTGTGAGTCTACAGGGAACCGGCTGGTCTGTGGTTTCTTTGTTGCTAACGTGGGTGGCCTGCCCAGATCAACGCCACGGGACAAAAGCCGGCGTCCGACGTCCTGGCCAAGCTCGCGCCCGGCGCCATCTCGAGCACGGGACACATCAAGGTCAAGCCCACGCTGCAGCTCGACGACGACACGCTGCCCAACATCTACGTCTGCGGCGACGTGGCCGACACCAACGTGCCGAACCCAAACTCCCGCTCCGCGACCCGCCAGGCGAGCATCGTGGCGGACAACCTGCTGCTCGAGGCCAGGGGCAAGCCGCCGCGGTATACGTACGAGCCGGGCTGGTCCGAGGGCGGCATATTGCTAACGCTTGGGCTGGTAAGTCATATACCTTTTAGTTGAGTTTTGTAGACGGGGGCGGTGAGCTAACGAGTGGGCAGCACGAGGGCATGATACACTATGGGGACGGGAAGACGGAGCTGAACAGGCCGTACAAGGAAGGGCATGAGGAGTTGATGGCGGCGAGGGCGTGGACGGGCTTGGGTGAGAAGCCGTATGAGGATCCGTATATGAAAGTGGCGGAGGATGTTGAGTCGCAGATTAAGAGTGTGGCATAACGGCAGCAGAGCACCGCTGGCCGTAAGGTATGTCAGTGTTATGCGACTACTCTAGATCAGCGGAATTTTCAAGTTGGACGGAGAAAGGCTTGATCTTATCCTCAATGGAATTGTGAGCGGCATGATGAACCAGGTTGTGAAAGGCCTAGAGCTGTGTTAAGCACATCACATACTCATCGGAGAGATCCGCCGTCACAGGATCATTCAAGCAATTTCCCGTGTCATTGGTCGATTTATTTTATTTTATAAGAGCGTGTGAGCAACGCATTTCGTATCTGCCATGGTAATTACGTCACACAACCCCGGCCCGCGTCTTCATCCCCTGCTTTTCCGGCAGATGGGCATGAAATCCTCTGCACTAACTCGTGCCGTACCAACACACCGTACCACAAAACAGGAAACGTCTTAAAAGGTCGTCTGCAGCTTAGGGTAGTCCTTGGCGCGGGCGTGCAGGTCCGCAAAGATGGACGCCGACATGTCTCCCGGGAGGTGCTTCATGCGCTTCAGGTCCTCCTCCTCGAGGTGCTCCAGGGCCTCCACGGGGTCCTCCTCGTCCTTCTTCTGGTCGTCCTGCGGCTCCACTGCCTTGTCGATGCCGGATGACTCGCCGATGAGGAGGATCTGGGCGTTGGGGAAGTCCAGGTGCGAGGGCTTGGTGGGCATCCAGCGGAGGGATCTGAACTCGTCCATGATGCTGCGCTCGGGTTAGTGTCGCGGTTTGGAATGCTGTTCGGGGGTCTTGCTGCTCACTCTTTGGAGAATTCCGGGCCTTGAGGCAGCTGGGCATTCGCAGGGCCAGGGTACTCGGGGTTCTTGGTGCTCAGAATGAAGCTGCCCTTCTCCTTCAGCCCAAGCTCCTGCTGCACCTCCCCGAGCGTCTCGGGCAGCGTTGTCATGTACACCAGATGACTCTCCCGCCCCGTCGTCGTAATCGCGTAAACGCCCTCGCCCACCGGCGTGGCGGCGGGCGTGTGCCTTGTGCCGGCCGTCTTGGTCTCGTAGTCGTCCGCGTCCAGGAATTCCTTCTTGATGACGTCGTACGAGGCGCCCGACTTCTCGACAAACGTCATGAAGCGGTCCCGGCCGCTGGTGGGCAGCGTCTTCTTGGGCAGCGCGATGAGGCGCGTGTTGCCGGCGTCGCTGAGCGGCGCGAGGCCCAGCTTGGCGTCATGCGCGATCGGCCGCAGCAGCATGTAGGTGCGGGCGATGTCGCCGACGCTCGAGGGGTCCTGGATGTTGATGCGGCCGCGGATGAAGAAGTAGATGATGCCTTTTTCGAGGATGTTGGAGGGCACTTCTGGCTCTTCACCGGGCTGCTCTGCGCCCTCACCCGAGCCATTGGCCTCGGCAGTCTGCTCTTCCTCCTTCACGTCCTCGTTCGTCTTGTCGCCCTCCTCGGTCTTTGGGGTTTCCTTGGAGATATGCTCGTCAAGAGTAGTCTGCTTCGTCTTTGTGCGCTTGGGCTCTGGCGACTCATGCTCCGTCTGGTGTTTATCGCCGGCGGAGGCCTGCTCTCCATGGTCCTGCTTGTCATCCGACTTGGAGTTGGACTCAGCCATGGTTTTTAGGTTGCAAAGAGGTCTGGATTTTTGTAAAACGGCACGTCGAAGTCGATGCGGAAGTGCTGAGAGTGAGTGAATATGGAGAGAACGTGAGGTGAGAGAGAGAGCTTGGCCAGATGCGTGACGCCCCTAGTACGCGGTCGCCGGTGATGTCATAGACACGCGTGGCGCCCTGTTATATTTCCAAGAGGCTGGGAGGTTGGAGGCCGAAGTAAAAAGAAACAGCCACCCAAAGAAGATGCTTGACATGTTGCACAGCATGTTTTCATGCTTCGGCACGCATTTCCCACGTTGCGCAGGGTGGTGGGGTTTTGCCGCCTGGCACACGCTCGCTTCAGCAGCCACACCAGCACCATGCGGACGCTTCAGCTCCTTTTTTGAAAGCGCGAGCCTTTGCCTCAGATACACGGAAATAATTCTCTGTCTAGGCCGGAATCTTGAAGCCTCCGGGTACCTGGGTTGTAAACAAATGCTCTGGATCAACCTTGTCCCTCGTCTTCAATCGCTCCAGACTGCCACTCCCGTAGCCCGCAAAGGGATCTTGCCACGGCACCGCGTAATTGAGGTAGCTAAATGGGTCGTGCCCTTTCAGTCGTTTAGCGTCTGCTTCAATCTTGGCAATGAGCTGTCGCATCGTCTCCTCGATGAAATCGTCATCTCCTTCATGGCTCCATTGGGGATTGAGCAGCGTCACCATCAGTGCCCCTGGTTTATTCCCGAACCCTATACTATTGGAATCGGGGGCATGGTAATATATATTCGGTGGCAGTGGCTCGAACGATATCATCCATGCAACGTTGCGTAGGTGACGGATCGCCTCGAGGCTTTAGTTTCATCGTAGGAACACCGAGTTGAGCATATCCAAGCTTGAGCCATGTGTCACCGTCGCAAAGAGTTGACTATATAATTCTCAGCGTCTCCATGGTATGCGATTTATCAACCACAGTACGAAGAAAAGCCAAAAACCTGCCGTCTATTCTTTCGCAAGAACGAAGCCTGTTCCCGCGCAGCCTGCGCCATAGTCCCAAGTTCCAACGACTCGTGAAGAGACCGAATCTGCAAAAACGACTCAAACACAGCAGGTCGTTCTTCAGCTTTCGTGTAATCGATGCTATTTGTGATGGCCGCGCCCCTCGCGCTCGAGTAGCTGACTGTGGTGATCAAAGAAGCACACGTATCGTATTCGTTCGCTGAGTTAAACCTGTGCAGCGCCTCAAGCTGGGCATCGATTGTGCCAATCGGGTGTACAAACATGCCGCCTAGCATAGGACCCTGCTCAAAAGCTGCCATGTCCATGCGCGTCACGACACCAAAGTTGTTGGAGCCGCTCGCAAAGCCAGGAGAAGGCCCTCATTCTCCTTTTCGTTAGCATTGATGACGGAGCCATTCGCCAGCACACACTAGAAGATGGAAACACTATCACACGTCCACCCAAAGCGAGGAGAGTGATACGATACACCTCCGCCAACCGTCCGCCCGCCGACGCCGATCTCGCCTACTCTCCCTCCAGCGACTGTGAGGCCAAGGCTATCGAGCTCGGCATACACCTCGCCCCAAGTCAAACCCGTGCCTATGGTTGCCGTGCTTCTATCGCCGCTGACGCGGATGGAATCGAGTCCTCGTAAGTCGAGAGTCACGCCTCCAGCAATTTTGGCCGCGCCCGCCGTCACCGCGTGGCCGCCAGAATCGGATGGCGAAGTCACATCGGTTGTTGGCGTCACCGTTGGAGGAGATGGAGAACGTTCGGACTGCAGTCGCGACATCCTCGGTGGTGGTCGGTGAGACGATGCAGACGGGCTGCAGGCTGGCTTCCTGTAGCGAAAAGTATGTCGACAGCGACGCCAGGAATTGGTCTACATCGGGAGAATCGCCGGTCGTTGGGCTGGATAGGGGATGCTGCTCGTCAAGGTACTGCAAGAAGTGAGAATGGAGGCGCGTCTATGATTCAGGCGGAGGAGAGGCACCCGTGGGAACAAGGAGTGTTGGCATGTTATGTTTGGCAACGCCCAATTCGTGTACTCGGCCACCCACGGAAAATGGACTTTGGCCCCCAAATCCAGTCGCAGCGTGTAACAGACAGAAAACTAGGAATCGTCCGGCACAACCCCCCCTGTAACTATCTTCGCACGTATCCGCAATGATGTTTGCTGCTTTCAGGCCTCCAGGCACCCCGAAGACGCTGCAAGGGAAACTTCTTGTCATCACTTACACAGGGATTCGTGAGGTCCTCCATCGTCTGCTGAACCATGTCTTGCTTGCCACAAAGAAGTCGTAGCGGGGTAGTTCTGCATCAATTCGAACGATACCGGTCTTGTGATACCCTTTTGTACGCCTGATTGAATCCATAACACGGTCTCGCTAAGGCGTTTGGTGCAAGGGAGAACATCATGTTCAACCACTGTATGCTTCAAAAGCATAAATCGTCAGGCTAGAAGTTGAGACCGTACTCGTCACATACCCCAGCTCACGATCTACTACAAAAGAAGTTGGTTTGCATTGAAAATCAATACACTTGTCGTATCGCTTGTACAATCTCATCCCTCGTCCTGCTATCACGCCACGCGGTAGCCACATGGGAAGCCAAGTATGTATTTACACTGAGTGTGCGACTTTCCATCCCTGTACGTCCGTAGTTCTAATGCTTAACCCAGTCCGCCATCACATGAAGCTGGCTGCTAGGCTCGCGGCAGTGATACCCTACGGTAGTGTGCAAAGGAGTATTCTTGAACGTCGAAATATTCAGGGTCGTCGTCCCGCGACACCGTACTTTCGACATCAGTCGCTACTCGAACTGTTTTTATTAGTATTCATACACCAGGGTGAATACACAATGGACACTCATCGTACCTTGACCGCCCCGGAAGCGGTTTCGAGCCACCATGTAAATTGACAGGCTTGTTGCAAGCGGCATGATAATGCCGACAATAGTAAGAATATCTCCAATCTCCATTGAGACAAGGGACTGCCTGAAGGGCGCACCGAGGTTTGGCAAGGAAAATATTCTGGCAGCTTTGTGCCTAGATGAGCAAACAAGTGAACTGCAACGCATGAGGGCATACCGGTCGTTTTATAATTGTTCGTCGATGAGGAGGTTGGCAGCCAGGCACGCAATCGCCCTGATGCAAGAACGGCTCGTCTCACAAGGGCCTTGCCGTCCGCACCAGAATTCGCTCTCTATATCCAAGGCTGCAGGACCCTGTGCCTCGTCCGTCCACAAGTCTGACGACAAGTGGAAGATATGTGGCGACAAACGAACGAGATTGGCGGAAGGCAGCCAAGAATCGACGAACACGGAGGAAGGGGGGAACTTTCTGATGCTTCCGGAGACGTTGTGAGGGTGTGCTGCCGGCATATCTGAGCTATGTGGCTGAACACGTCGAGCCTGCGGCATGGAAACCCGCGAGTTGCCGCCGACAAGGGCTTGATGAGCGGCAGGGGGTACAGTGAGATATCTGGTCCCGCGCGAGGAGGCTTCCCCGGAAAACGTGATGGCGGGTACGGTATCTCGCCGCCGCGGGCCCCCTGGCTTCTGGGAAACTGGTAATGGGGTAAGACCGGGTTCGCGGATAGCCCCCTAGCGAGGTTCCGCAGGCCAGCAATGTCGCGCATGCACTCATACCACGGCAAATTATTTCCCTTATCAGGTCTGTGGCTGTACCTGTGTGGTGCTGCCGGGGAGGACGAGTCAATTCCGGCAATCTCATCGCGCTTCCGAAGTTGCAGTTATACATGGATAAGCTGCAATTCGTGCACCAAAGGAAGCCAGATGCTGTGTCGAACATATTTAGAAGTATTTGCAGACTAGAAAGTCTTGCAGCCACGAGGCTGAGACTATGCTCAATGGCGGTATGCGTTTTGGAGGCTACCACGCTGTGCTGGGTGCGTCTCGATCATCCAGAGAAGCTTCAACAACAAACAAAGCCGTTGTTGGCGATGCCTGGTGCATTCTCACCGATAATGCAGCGAGAAGGGTCATCATGCCGCAACAGGGAGAGGAGAGACAACGAGATTGGCCTTGTTCCCGCGATTGCAAGGTGGTGAAATGTGCGGTAAGATTGCAGAGTCCCGGAGGGCGCCTTGTATCTGTGGCAAGACCGAAATAACAATAGGCAACCTCGTGTGCGTGCGACTTATCCTGAACAATGGGCAAACTCGGGCAAAACCGGGGTAGTGTGAGCTGGCGAGTGGCAGATCGGGACGAGGCCAGTGACGGATGGGGTGCGGCAAACGAATCCTGCATCCGGGCGCCCTCTTTGCCTTCCCAATGCCCAATTAAAACGGCTCCGGTGGGAGGGAACGGCCTGGGCCTGCATGAAGGCAGCGAGATTGATAGGTGTGACGAATAGGCAAGGCATAGTTCACCTACTTTGCGGGCCAATGGGATGCTCACCGAGTGTATCATCGAGGGATCCCAGCCGGGGTCGTTGGATATGCGTGCTTCATAGGCGTGCTTCAAGGGTTGCTGGAGTGGTCGCTGTACCAGCTCTTCCACATGCAGCGAGCGGCAGCTGAAGGTGATGCTCACCGCTCACTCGCAGGCTAGGCTGGTCTGGTTCCAAAAAGGTCACGATGGACAGGTCCAAGGCTGTGCAAAAAGGTGCACTTCTTGGCGATTGTCTTGGGTTGGGGGGAGCGTCGTGCGGAGGTGTGTGTCTGGAAGAGGGACGCTTACCTCTGATCCGAGAAAGATGCTGGGGTACCTGCGTACATGTACCTCAGGGTAGGTGCATTAGGGTTGAAGGAGCATATCCGCGTATTCGGATGATGCCCATCATCAACCACAGAACGTTTATTCACAAAGAGAATGTTTGTAAACATGTTTGCCTCAGGGTGACCACTGTCGATACAAGGTTGTACTGGACCATCTTCTAGAGCCCGGCGGTGCCTGGCAAGGCGTACAGGGACCCCTGCGCCAATCTCGGGGAGATCCGTGAGGAAACAATCCCGCAACCGTTGGCTTCTAGCGTCGTCTCGTCGAGAACATCGAGGGTTCTGGGCGTCGGGACTTTGGGAGTTACCGCGTTGACCCGCTGAACTCCGTCGCCGAGCCTTGCCGCTGGTTGTGTCCTACTATAACTTCCATCATCATGCGCTTGTAACCACGCATACCTTAGTCATGTATAAGCGAGAGGCAAGGGAAAGGAGGCAGTCATGCTTCCTCCTTGAATAGACACGAGACTACCGAGTTGGGACTAGGTGGTTACGCGGGACAACCCGAGAGCCTTCTAATCCGCCCTGGATTCCATCATAAAGGCACAGTCAGAGACCCCCCCCCCCCAATTACCGGTGTGCAAGTACCGAAAGGGCTGTGCTGCCAGTCCCTGCACGTCGCACGCCGGGACATCTTCCCATTCGCTACAGCCGCATTACAGTACATGTATGAATTGTTACACTTCCATTCTGAGCATTGCAAAGCCCATTCCCTCACAGCCGGCTGTCCTGGCCAATCTGAAGATCCTCGCGACCCAGCTCGTGCACACTCGTCTTGCCGCAGTTGCCCAGCGCGTTGTCCATGTCGGCAAGAATACACCTGAAAACGTGCTCGACGCCCGCCTGCCCGTCGATGGCAAGGCCGTACATGTACGGCCGGCCCACACACACAGCCTTTGCGCCGAGCGCCAGGGCTTTGAGCACGTCGGGGCCGGTCCGGATCCCGCTGTCGAAGATGAGCGTCAGCTTCGAGTCCTTGACCTTGTCGTCGGCGGCGATCTCTGCGAGGGCGTCGAGAGAAGCCATTGCGCCATCCAGTTGGCGCCCACCGTGGTTGGAGACAATGATGCCATCCATGCCGTTGTCGATCGCCCGATGAGCATCTTCTACTGTTTGTATTCCCTTGAGTACGATTGGTCCGTTCCAAAGCTTCTTCAACGTCTGGAGGTGCTCCCACTCGCGGTACGTGGCTGAGTTGAGAATATCCAGCCACACCACGGACTTTTGCATCGTCGTGGCATTGATAATGACTCGAGCAGCGCCGTACACAGACCCGGGCCTCCGCAAGAATGTCCACAGCTTCCCCAATTTGGCGGCTGTGGTGGTTGTGTCTTCCTTCTGCAGCTTCTCATAGTAAGCGTTGAAGACGGGATCCGACAGACCGATCTGACAGCCCTCACCCCAGACGAACGGGAGATACGAGGTATCCAGATCCGTCGGCCGCCATCCAAGGTTGAAGGTATCGAGGGTGACAACGAGAACCTTGAAGCCGGCCGCTTTGGCTCGGTTCAGGAGGCTCGCGGTGACGTCCTCGCACTGCGGCTTGGGCCAATACAGCTGGAACCAGCGGTCGCCGTCCCCGTTTGCTTCGGCGACCTGCTCAATCGTCCTCGTGGCTGCCGTGGACAAGATCATTGGGATCCCCAAGTTCCGGCATGCCTTGGCCGTAGCCTCCTCTCCATCGTGGTGCATGATGTTCTGCACTCCCACCGGCGCCGCCAGAATCGGGCTGGGGTACCTTGTCCCGAACAGCTCGACACTCACATCACGCCTGGTGGCGTTGACCAGCATCCGCGGTCGTAGCCGATAGCGTCTGAAGGCCGCCAAGTTCGCGTCATTAGTGGTTCCAGCGCCGGCCGAGCCATGGACGTAGCCAAAGTTCTGGGCCGGTATCTTCTCCTTGGCCAGTGCTTCCCACGCCGAGGCCCTTGTCGAGAACAGCGGCGGCCGGAGGGAGCTGTAGATCTGGCGTTGGTAGGATGAGGGTGCAGCTGGGTCTGGCTCGGTGTAGGGCCGGTTGAGATGCTGACCGAATGAGGCGTCTTTGGCCATGACTGGTGATTTCAGGCCAGGCGCTGCGCTACAGCGGGAAGTAGTGGAAAGATGAAGCTTGAAATATGGGCAGCACGATACCTAGGTGCTGTACGGACGCATGCAGTGAAAACAAAGCTGAGACTGTCTCGGAGATGCCACAACCATCCGGCAGGCCAGGATGCCGAGGTTACGAAGCACGTAGGTACTCAGCAGCAAACATGCTGACATTGCCCGCCCCACAGTGACGGTTTGGTTACCACCATAGCCGTGATCTTCGAAACCTCCATCAGAGACCTAACCCATGGACACCAATTTGAACCAGCAACCAATCAAGGAGTTGCCATGAATCCAAGGACCGGCCAGCCAGGCATATTGGCCGGTCGTGACTAGACCAAGAACCAGGCAAGGCGCCCATCGCCAACATCTTATACCAACGTAGCCAGCAGTCGACGTGGGTCTTCATCCACAACCCTGGAAACGCCCGCCATCGGCAAGACTGACTACTAGACCATGACTGATCTGCGGGGACACCAAGGCTTTTGCCGAACCCATCGGCCAAAGGGCAGATTTTGCCGAAACGCCAAATCTCTCTTTCATGTCATCGGCTCTCTGGATGGTGCCGAGCTGCCCTCTTCAATTTTGGGCATCACTTTGGTTCAATCAGTTTCCATGTCGACGACTTCACAGCAAGGCCAGAAACGACAGCGCTCCCTTTCGGAGACTGTCAGCGATGACTCGCCAGATAGACGGCGCAAAAGGCCGGTAGCGTACGTTGTGGTGGCCACACCATCTCCAGTGGGATTTCGTTTAGCTCACAGCCCAAGGACACAGCTGTCAGCAATGCCATTCCCGTAAAGTACGCTGCATTGCACCTGTTCAATGATCCAAGTGTCGCAGCTGACGTGCTCTTTAGATCAAGTGCCCCGGGGGACAGCCCTGCCAGAACTGCAAGCAGGCCAAGACACCCCATGGCTGCACATATCCCCTTCGCGACCACAAGGTGACAGTGTCCAACAAGTAAAGCCGCCCATGACGCTCTGTCAGTCGATCGAACTTGGCTAAGGTGTTGTTATAGGTATCTGGAAGACCTCCGCGCTGAGAACGCAAGGCTTCGCGAGCAGCAAGCCGCTTTCGCCACAGAAGTCCATCAACAGAATACTTCGCTGGCATCCAATGCCCCGGAGCCTGCTGCCCACCAAGAGACCCAGCAGCCGGACGCTGCTCTGAATCCCCTTCTTCCTGGCGATGGAAGGTCCTGGTTCGTGCCCCTCAACACCTCCGGCAGCCTCGGCCATGTTGGCGAATCCGCCGACACAGCATTCGTCACGCGGTTCCGCCAAGTAGCCACCGGCGATGCGACTCTCACCCACTTTCCCCGCGTGCAGTACATGTCGGACAACAAGCTGGCGGCTTTGGCTGACGTGCCCGTGCCGTGGCCGTCACTGCCGAGGGCTCGCCTGCTTGTTCGCACTGCACTCGACACCATCGGGTCGTGCTACCATTGCGTGCGACGGAGCGAGGTGTACAGTGGGCTGAAGCAGCACTATCGGAACTTGCCAACCTTTGATACCGCCTTCTCATGCAAGCTTTGGGTTCTGTTCGCCTTGGGAGAGGTTCGTACGGCGAGGACTGGAGCTACGTGCGATGATGAATTCCCGGGCATCAGCTATTATGCTCGCGCTAGCCGGATCGTTCGTGGGTTGCGGGAACGGCCTCAGCTAGAAATGATCGAAGTCTACCTCCTGCTGGTAAGTCAGCATTGCCAAGTCGGCACGAAGCTCAAGTTTGACCATGACCAGTCCATATACTCCCTCCTTCTGAATCGTCGGTACACGGCCAACTATCTCGCTAGCACGGCCATTCGCCTAGCCGTCATCATAGGACTCAACCTAGACGTGCCCGAATACCAGATCCCCGACCGTGTCGCCCGCGAACACCGTTCCAGGGTGTTTTGGACCGCGTACATTCTTGATCGGTTATTTGGGTCGAAGATGGGCCATCCCGCTTCGATTCAGGACGAAGACATATTCGCAGATTTACCCTCCGACGAGGGTCTAACAGAAGCCGAGATTGCCGACTTCGTCAACGCCGACTATCTGAACGCGGCGGTCAAGCTGGTGCGTATCGGTGGCGACTCCATATCGTCTCTCTACAGGCGGCGCTCCACCACTGTTCCTTTTTCTCGCCGCGTCCAGAAGGCGTTGAGCGAATTGAGGGAATGGATGAGTAGTTTACCTAAACACCTGCAAATTGAAAACACCAAAAATCCTGCGCAGCTCCGTCGACATGCGAAATGGCTTCATTTAACATTCAACCAGGCAAGCCAAGATCCAGAAAACCGTTGAGGTCGGTTACACTACTAACATCAACTCTCCAGTATGCGATTATAGCGACACGCCCGATTCTGCTCCATGTTTTCAAAGAACATAAAGACCTTTGGAAAGTCTCTTTTAGCACAGCCGAGATGAAGGAAACGGTCGGAGAAACACCTCTGGCTCTAGCCGAAGCGTGTATTCGCTGTGCCCGGCATTCGCTGCGCATCCTTACGGATTCGTGGATCGATGGGTCCTTGGCCATGTTTGATTACAACTACACGGCATACCTCTTCTCTGCTGCCTCAATACTAGGCGTGTCCATACTCTCCATTGGAAGAAACGACGAGGACGACCGTGACGCATTCGAATCGGCCTGTTATTTCTTGCAGGTGCTCAAATCGATTGGTAGCTTTGGCGCAACTGAGTATTGCCGCCACATCGACATGATGAGGTTAGCCTCGCAGACCTTTCTTTCTGGACACGGTGCAGAAAACTCCACCACCGACACGGAGCTGCTCGCTCGTTTCAGTTTTGGGCACCATCAGCAGCTACCAAGCTCTACCGTCACACCCGCCTCTGGCGAACAGCAGATGATGACAGCCGAAATGGCCCTTGCTGAACCATCTTTGCAGGAGTTTCTGGCTCAGTCAGAGCTAAACTTGGGCTTCTTGGATACGCAGATGGATGACGGGAGGTCTGCGAGTCTGTACTTTCCAGTGAGCATGGATGAGGCAGAATGGCTACCACCGTGACACAACCAATCCAAATACAAACTCCCGCATATGTAAGCCTGGGCCTATATACAAAAAAATACATGCTCGCTTTGCTCAAGCCAAACCACCTCCTTACTACTCGAGTAAAGTATGATCAGGACGATTCCGTAAAGTGGGCATTCTTCTTTTCATACCAACGCTGTATCCTCAAACCGTATTTTGCAATGATCCAAATGAAGAAACCAGCCAAAACGACGAGCAAAGCACCTTGCTTAGTCGTTAGCATCTAATCTTGGAGGGAAGCCGGTGAAACTTACCCAAGGTCTGCGCGGGCCCAACGCCAATGGCGTCAATCATGTTGATGATGACGCCGCAGCCAATCGACGACAGGGAATACTGTATAACGTACTTGCTGGCTACTACCTCGGTCCGCTGCTTCGGCAGAACCTCCGCACAGTAGGTATTCAGCGAAGCGAATGCCATGTTGATACCGACGGCAGAGAAGAAGGCCGTCACAATAGGCAGGGCCAGCCCGCCGACCTCATACTGCAGACCCCAGCCGTAGATGAGGGACGACACGGGCGCAAGAAAGAAGAATGAGCTCAGGCCGCTGTTCAGACGGTCCTGGGGGAGGCGCACGCCTCCGCGGATCTTGATGTACTTAATTACCGTCATATCGGAGAGTTTGCCGCCAACAACTGCGCCGAGGATGAAGCCGAGGCCGGGAGCGATGTAGAAGAGGCCAGAGACGAGGGGCGTCGTGAGGTTGAAGCGTGGGTTGAGGAGATGGCGGGGGGCGGCGAGGAGGGTGTATTGGTTCCAGCTGACGAAGCCACAAGCAAAGTCCTCAAGAGTTGTTAGATGAGATATGACTGGCAAGGGGATCGACTTACTGCTAGTAACACGTTGGGATGTTGCAAGATTTTGAGGACGTGAGATGGGTTGAAAGCTTCGAGGATTCTGCTGGTGGTCCGACTTGGGCTGGATTTCTCGTTGGGCTCGTTTACATAGACATTTCGTACGACGGGCAGGTAGAAAACGGAGAGCGTGAATGCCACACTCATCATGGCGGCCTGGAGCCAGAGGACTGATGTCCAGTGGACAAATGAAACCATTATACCAGAAACCAGGGGTCCTATAGCGCATATCATGATCAGTAATCTGCGAGAATATGAAGGGGAGTCGCTAAGCATACCAAAAGAGGGGCCAAAAGTGCTCCCGAGAAGAAAGAAACCCGTCGCTGTGCCTCGTTCCGTCTACCAAATCCTGTCAGTATCCAGCAAACTCAAACCAACAAGAAACTTTTCATTCTGACGGAGAACGTACTGGCTGAAACATCTCGGCAATGTATGTTTGTCCCATAGCAGCAAACATGGTGCCCCAGAGCCCCAAGACTACCCTCATGACCACAAATATCGGCACCCTCGCCGCTGGCGGCGCGTACTGCGCCAGAGCCGCACCAGCAGTCGACAGGACGTACACAGCGCAACCCACTAGCCAAGCCTGCTTCCTACCAATCAGGCGGCCCACGGGGCTCCAGAAGAAATTGGAGAACCCCATGACGGCCACGGTCACGGCGTTGATGGCGATGACGAGGCCCTCGGAAGTGTGCAGGGTGGCGGATATTTCAGGAGTCAAGGGGAAGAGGCTCGTAGTGGCGAAGGGCATGCAGAGGACGGTGAGGGATAGAACGAGAACAACTATCCATTTACGCCATAGAGAGAGGAAGAAGTGCGGCTGACGAGTCGTTGCCGTGCGTTGGAGGTGGAGGTCGTTGAGGAGGGCTTCCGGGTCGTGCTTGGGGTGGCTTGGCGAGGCTGAGTGGTCGGGGTTGGGGGAAGGAGGAGAAGGTGTGCCAGCTATTGGTGATGTTTCGGCTTCGGGAAGGACAGAAGGAAGTCGTGTAATGGGAATTCGCGTAGCGGGGATGGCAGCGGCGTGTAAGCCGGGTGTGAGTGTTTTCGAAGGGACATGCATCTTGACGAATGAGGCAGGCCATTGATCAGAGGAATGCGCCTATCATCAAGTTATAACAGTTATTAAGGTAATATAATGTTTAAGCAGTGTCTAATGGGGTTCAATGGTACATTTATATAACAATCTTCCCTGTAGAGCTGTCCATGATGCTGCCCGGCCGAGTGCCTGTTTTGGCCGGACAAGCCTGGCCGGCGTCATGCGGATTTGGCCGAGAGCCACAACTATGCCCCAGCGATCCACCGTGTCCACAGAAAACTGTGTAAAATGCTTCGGCAAACGACATGTTTGTGCCGTTAGGCGCGCTGATATCATTCGGGTCCATGGTATCGGAGGCAGGACCGGGACGGAGGAGTGCTTGTGACTCATTGTGGTGAGTCTGCATTGCCAGGGGCGGTTGATCCTGAGTGGGAGGTTTTGGTTAGTACTTATTTGAATATTGGTGTTTTCCCGGGTTGGATTTTTCGATGGACTGGCGCGGATAATGGGAGCAGGAGCACGAAGCTGGAATTGAAAGCTCGATGCCGCTGCCATGAGAGTCGATAGCCACTTGTGCTGCGATTAGGATAGCTGCTGAATTTCAGGCACTGGTTTCAACCCTTGCTTAAATCCTCCCGACAGTAAATGCCACAGGCTTTGACGGAGCAATGCGTGTTGCTTTGATAATTGGCTTTTGGAAGGACCGAATCTGCCGGGCAGGCCAGGGCTTGGTACATCGAGGCGCTTCTGGTAAGACCTGTCTAGGCTGACGAGACGGATTATGATTCTAGCGGCATCATATCAGCTCCTTGTACTATCTAACAATCATATTACCAAATCAGTGCTTCGGGACAGCGGTGGTGTGAAAGATCTCGTCCTGAAAGGAAGTTGCAGTATTGCACAAAGAAACGGCTGACCAGCCGTCGACCTGAAATACCCATTGCTGACCCACTCGCTTGGATGAAGTTCGAATTACTCGGAATTCTTCTGATTCTCGCCCCCACGGAATTAAGCAAGAGGTCCTCGTCGCCTCAGCGGACTACTCATTTCTTGAAAGTGCTTCCAATCCAAGGTTTCACTGATGCACACTCAGGTGTTATGTCGATTTTCTTGCTTATAGCTTTCGGTCGATTCGGTTATTGATTTATTTGGCCGTTCGATACTGTTCGACCGTTTAGTTTTATGCTGCCGCCAGATCGGCTAACGCTCTGCGCTTTGGGCGATCCAACCATAACTCTTGCGTCTTCTTTTATTCTCTCATCTTGCTTCGAAACATTCACTCGTCTGTTTTCTTTTCCGTCTGTGTACGATTGGGTTTCAGACCTTTCATCGCTTGTGTTATCTCGTCTGTACTTATACCTAAATCAGCGCCTTTTCTCCATCTGGCAAGGGAGAATAACGATACTGCTCTGGAGCTCTCAAGTCTCATTAGGGAAAGAAGCCACATGCAGGCAATGAACGACTCTTTGATTTGCTGGATGATACTTTCGGTTCGGCCTTCAAAGCTCCATAATGTCAAGAAAACATGTTGCCAGATCAGCGATTTCGAAACGCCGATTGGCCAGTCGTGATCAAAAACAGGTCAATTTGCAATTCGATGACTCCCCAGCTTTGTTTTCTCTACTTAGCAAAGAAGCGGGATGCTTCAAACGTCAATGTATTTTAAAAGAATAAGGCTACCATGTAGAGATTGGAATTTGCTCGGTCTCCTCGAAAGATAATCTGGTAGTGACACGAGTGAGCTACAGAGTTTTGGGGGGTGCAGGGGTATATTTGGGTATTGTCTTTCCACTTACAGCCGCAAGTACAATGCCCATACGTGCCGTGTATGGTATAGTGACTGGGCAGTTTCGTTATATAGTTGCTTTTTGAGCGGGCTCTTGGTTCCTACGCACACATAACGAGGGGGTCGCGAGATGTATCAAATCGAAAAGTTGAAACAGTGGATTGGACCAAGGTTCGGTAAAGTCTGGGTAACAATGACAGAAACCTCGACAATGATCAGCCACCAGTTTGATGATGAAGCTCGATAAACCAAAAGACTTACTGTTAATATGCAGATAATCCGAAGTAAATGGCCAGCCAGTGATCCGTAATCCCCAATAAATATGCTTCTTCGTAGGATTCAACATGTCTAAGATCAGTGGTACTGCCAGCAAAGAACCAAGCCATTCAAGCGGAGATACAATATAACGATCTTCAACGGAAATGAGATAGAGGTAACTCACGCTTCTGTACAACCGTGGCAAAGAGACACAACCTCACATGCAGATTCATCACTGTGCTTAACATCAGTAATACCTGGAGAATAGACACTTACTTGGGTCATGATTACCGAAGAGCTGACCGATGGTCTGGAATACGGTTCTAGCAAGATATACTGCTCGTCCTTTCTTGGCTGTTCATAAGAATCGAATTGCTAGAAAGGTCATGTCAGCCAACAGGTGGAGAAGCAGCACTTAGCTGGCTGCTAACGGATAGCTCGAGCTTGTGCGTGTCGAGGCTTTGAGGGAAACCGAGACTATTTAACTGCGGCAAGGAGATTTTTGACGAATTGTTCCACCTAAGCATAGAGTTAGCCAATGTCCGTTGTGTGATGCTGAAGATGTTGATTCTCCAACAGACTGACCTTGCTTGGGAAGTGGGGGTTCTTATGCTTCATAGAGTTTGGGTATCTTTGTCGGTGGTTTCTGTGGATGTTTCGTGGCCGTTGACGTGTTCCAGTAAGAGGACGAGGCGACGTGATTGTAACGCAAAGCCCAGCAAAGACTGCGTTGACGAGGGTGACGAGCGCTAGCAAAATGTCTTTAAGAATCTGGGATAAGCAACCTGAATACAGAAAGGGAATCAAAGCCCCAGAGAGACGAAGAAAGTGCTTTGGGGTCCTTTGTTGATTGTACTAACGGTGCCTGGAAAAGCTGCACATCAGAATGCAACAAACCTCGTGACGACTAAGCCCAAGGGTAAAATTGTCAAAGACGGATGAACGAAATGCGAAGAGAACGTTGGGTTGAAGATGGCCAAACTGTTCCCATTGTCTACGTCTCTTTGGAAGCAGATGACTGCAAGAATTCAAGGAAGTTCGGGGTGCAAATGATGGGTTGCCTTTCGGGAGATTTAGCGGCCGTTCCACCCACTGCTGAGGTACCTAACGCAGGTACCGGAACCACATCATCAAGAAGATCCATATACGCAGATTATATGTGCCATTATAGAATAATCCTCCATTCTAGAGCTAAATAAAACATGCAGTCGCCCATTGCGAAAGAACAGTGATTTCCTCCCCCAAAGATCAGAGGGAGTAGAGACCCTTCTATGCACGAACGGAGTTCCACGACAATATAAGGGTGTCTCCCAGCATAAGGGGCTGACTCCCAATGTGTGCAGCATCTAAGGCAGATAAGGACAGTGTCTGGCTTCCTGGCATACTTGGAGACCCCGGCCATGCTTGAGGCAATGCGTTGACTTTCCACTTTTACCCTCTTTACTGAGAAGTAGAGTCACGGCATATTTATGACATTAACGATAAATATTTGGCCGTCAAACAAGTAGTCAGTTGTATGCCAGAGCCTAAAGTACATCACCATCATGAACGTAATCTAACCTAGCACGCATCCTTTAGTCAGGGCTTGCATGTCTGTGGCTCTGAATCATGGTAACGTGTATATCGAAGGAGAAATCACATGGCTTTCCCATGGTTTCTAGCTAAATTATGCGGCAGGGCCTGCGTAGTTACACGCGTTCTGCGGTACTGCTTTGCGAACCGCCACTGGTTGCCCGGCACCGCCCACTCACACGCGTCAAAGTCGTGTCACTCCACTGCAGCCACCCACACGGCCATTGAGCAGCCTCCCAATGGCTTACAGAGTCATTCAGAGCAAAAAAGAGGCTTCTAGAGAGATTTTGAATCATGTAAGCACTGGTGCGTTACCATACGGTTGAGTGTTTGGAATAGGGGCCACCGAGTACACACTCACATGATTCTGCAACATGATTTTAACGAGGAGCCCGCGTGCAATGTCACTACAGTCTACTCCAGGGTAACAAATTGTCAGCCTGAGTGCTAACTTCTGGCACATTCTGTACCGGCGAGGGCGTGGCCAAAGGTAGTGTGTGTGGAGTACCTGAGGAGTGATCTGTGGCCACTGGGCCGGCCACTATAAAACCCTTCCCTTCCCTTCCTTCTTCCTTCCTTTCTTTTTTCTTCCCCAGGGGCTTGGCCAATGAGGTGTGCTTGCACATGGATTCTTCCTGGTCAGTCGGTCCCCAAGCCCTCAGAGACGGAACCGCCCAGTCCACCTAGTACGGTTTTTTAGCCGGGATCGGATTACAATGGGAACAGTTGGGCTGGGGGGTTCTCGTCTCGACCACGCCTTGAGGGACCCGCCGTCCGTCTCCCTGGCAGATATCCTAGCCGTGGGACTTGCCCGGTGGCCTCATCACCCGCCTGGCAGACTTCGCCGCTTCACGTCTGCTCCTCGACTCGACGGCGGCCTAGGACGTTTCGTCTGAGGTTCGTCGTCGCGGCGTCGGAGTGGTACATCGCGGCGCACACCCTGGGTGCCCCTGCGGGGATGTGCTCCAGAACTTCTTACGGAGACGGGCGACCGCTCTGCAGGGTTGTCTCTTCCGCTTTCAAGGGAGGGACGGCCTCTGGCGGGGAATCCTTGTTTTGGGGCATTTCCGGGGAGATCTGGTTCCCGAGGAGCTGACTTGCCCGATTGGAAAGGGCATGCTTCGCTGAAATCCGTGAGGGGACCGGACTTGGCTAGTAAGGACGCTTTTCTGTCTGCTGGCTCTTCCCTGGGATATTTTTGGAACCGGAGGGCAACCTCCACAACTATTTTTTCATTGAGATTGAGGTTCTTGCCTTGTTTTGAAGAAGAAATGTGTTTCGTTTTCGACGTAACTTTACTTGAATCTGCCGTGAAACTAGTAACTTTGCATGGCTGTGGTGCTGCTCGTCTTGGTGGTGTTGAACTCTACGGTCAGCCAGCGATCTGAGCATCCTCACTCATGTCGCTGTGTGGCGGTGGCGTTGTTTTGTCCCCCTTCCCCAGTCTCCTGCTCTGAACTGCCCGCGTTGCGAGTACTTATAATACCTTGCTAACAATAATGCTCTCCCAGGACTCTTTCTTGTCCGTTCTGTGTTTCCCTTGACTTCATAGTCGCGCTGGCTCGTCGCCTCAAGAATCATTCAATCACCTCCTCTCCTACTCGGCTACCACGACAGCCGCCACCCACCCAACGTCTACGATCTACATTTCTCCCTTTACGATATGCGATTGCAATGGCAGCCTGCGACCTCGAATCAATACACACTCGCTGTTCGCTGTATGTGAGGGGCCGCCACTCCTCGTTGGCGAAGAATCTGCATTGGCCTGAGGCTTGGTCCATGTTACGCAAAGATTTTGACTCCCCTCCCTTCCCGTTGGTATACACAGCAGCTTTTGATGCTTCTCTTCAGATATTCACTGGCTAGTATATTATTCAGACGTAATCAGCTAGGAGACGATAGTACGACGCACTCTAATCTCTAATCTATGTCGGTCCCCTCCATTCTCGTATGGCTACCACTCCAGTCTTATCGTACGTAGATTCGTCACCGTAGAAGTGTATACCTGGATCACCGTGAGAATAAGGCCGCTCCGATGCCTCTCCTTGCTCTCGCAAGCTATGTTGAAGCTGAGACTGACGCGTAGCGGCATCATGTGGGGGATAATTGTAGCTGGCTGTTGACGCGATTTGGCGCCCCTAGCATCATGTCCAATTTCAACGAACACCGTACTTACCATAGGAATCGGACGCGATACCCCTAAAATTTAGAGTGATACGTAAAGTCTTTCACCTTTGCTCATCTTATTCCGTCCGTGCAGCAGCTAGCAGAATGTCCGTCGTCATGCCGAGCCGCACAACCGTAGACACGTTCAGTAGCACAACCACACCACTCAAACATCATAAACACTCACCACCGAACACAACACCTCAAAATACGGATTTCTTCTTCAAGACAAGGTACAAGACCTCGATCTCAATGAAAAAAGAGTGGTAGACGCTCGAAAGAGTCAAAGAGTGCAAAAATTGAAAAACCAGATTACAGCATAGCAAAGCAAAGCACAGCCAGAAGCATAGCAAAGCAAAGCGAAGCAACCCAAGCAAAACGCCAAAATAGTCAAAAATTTGAAGCAAGATGAAGAGGAAAAGAAGAAGGTGGAAGTTGGGGGGAGGGAGGAAAGATTTATATAGTGGTTCCCGAGGGGGGGGGCCGCGTGCTGAGTGATCTGTGAGCTGCCTGGTGGGTGTCCCCTTTTGCTGAATTTCGCTATTGGCTGGCTGGGGGAGTGGTTTTGGTTTTTGAGGTGCAGATTTTCGATTGGCTGGCTGTGAACTGCACTTGGAATTCCCTTCGAGAATGCTACGTCTTACGCTTGGGCAGGTACTCGAGCCTACTGCTACAGAACCTCGTCCTGATTGGTTTGGAAGCGAGGTTTTGCTGCTGCTCTCATTGCTGCGACTGTTCCGTCTCCTTTACCCTTTGCAGATGCAAGCTCTACGTTATTCCAAACGCACTGCATCCGTTATCCTTCTCATCAAGTCTTCCTGGCCACCAACGAGCCTCCTCTCATTCAAGGTAGTGGGTACTAGTATTGGAGCGTGGTGTTGTTCCGCCGCTGAGTGAATCTCCTGCCGTGCTTGCTCCGGGTCCCCTCCCCTCCCGCCAACACCCACCTCTCCACCCACACTCCTCGGCCAGCCCTTCAAAGTGAGATTGAAGCAACGCCACTGCTTTCTACTACGACCGGGTGAGGCTCTATTCGTGTTCTTGCGTGGGTCCTCTCACTTCTCGACGCTTCCGTGATGCCGGTCTGGGGTCGCTGCCTTGGCGGACCTCCACACACACCTTCCCCTCGAGCCTGATTCGACTTCCTACTCCCACTTTTGATCACTTCTATTGGCTCTCACCTTATACTCACTTCTGACAATGATTCAGCGGCCATAGGAATTGGACGATGCGGCAAGCGCGTGAGTTCGTGTGCCGATCGTGCCGGCACATCGCCTGCCACAGGGGCCAGGGCTACGCGTTTCCCCACTCTTCTCTGATCTCTGAAAACTATTTAAACCACCCTCTTCTCCCTATTTCTCGTTCTCTTCTTCTCTTCTTTCTTCGTCTGTTTCAACTTGTCTTTCGTTGGACTTCAGTCATCGCTCCCCCTTCTCGACTTTTTAGGTCGACCTCTTCGGCATGACTTCTCATTGGGCGTCCCTGGCATGTCTTGAAACTGCTGTTGTCAAGGAAACTTGCCAGCGTATTAGAAATCCTCCCGAATCGTCTCTCATCGCTCCCAGTGATCTCGGGCGTGTCTGTCGCCAGCACCCGCACCGACAACAATGGGTAGCAGTCTGTGCCTGTTGCCTCACCACCCCTGCGGTAATGCTTGATTCTCTGCAACATGACAGCAAATTAGCTGACTTCTCCGTAGGAGCCCCCTCGTCGCTTCACGCCTCGTTGGCGTGTTCATGACCGGACTCACTTGGCCGGATGATCCGTCTCCTCGTAAGGCTTCACATTACTCTGCTCGAAGGGAGACCTGCTGAAAAGTGGTATTAGGAAAAGAGGGCCTTGCCTTTTCGTGGCCAAATACGATGCTCGTGGCTGGGCAGCGGAGCGGATTCCATCGCTGGGGGTGTCCTGGATGCCCACGGATGTAATTGGACGCATCTCCCAAACCGCCAGTCACATCACTACGGCACTTCATCCTGCAACTTCGCAAAATGTCGTCTTTGCTGCTGCCGTCTCGAGTCACGCGTCTTGCCTTGGCCTTTTGTGGCGCTTGCCCTGTGTGCCTGCCATCGCCGGCCCGCCTTGCCGATTTCGCTGGCCCCACCGCCCCCGTACCGCCGCCGCGCATCGGCCCGAGCAACGACTGCCGATGTGGAGATGGATGCCGGCGCCGTGAACTTCGCTGGAAGCCTCCTTTGGCCTCTCAACAGATGCTCTGTACCATGTGCCAGCACATGAAGGTTGATCATCCGCTTAGCGTAAGTCACCCCAGTAAAACCGTCGCCCTGGTCCTTGTTCCTAGCTAACCGTGTATACTCCAGGCAGACGATTCCCCAGAGAAGCGACCAATCTCTTGCAAAATCTTACAGAGATTTTGTCTTGTCGACTGCTTGAAATCGCCTTCTGCCGTTCTCGCTGGTTCCTGTTGCCGTGGTTTACTATCCGGCTCATTCAAGGACAACTGCTGCCCGACTTGCCGAACGAGGCCATCAATCTCCTCCAGCAACTTGGTGAGATATGCCTGCCTGCTGCCTTCGCTGGAGATTGGCCTTGCTCTTTCTGGTCGTTGCCGACCCGTTGCCTTCTGCCAAATCTTTCGCTGGATTCCCGTTCCCCCCCGCACCCCCTCCGGTTTGTGTGAGCAGGGCAAGCAGCCGCAGCTCATCTCGGTTCGTCTGCTGTGTTCGGGTCCCTTGGGCTCAATGCGGAGCCCCTGAGAGTCGGTGCTCGGCGTGCCCTAGACCTCGCCGAATATCAATCGGAGATCAGGAACGAGTACTACGAAGCAATCGCCTCCATTACGCACCCGCCATGGATCCTCAACGCTGTCCTTGTCCAAGTTTCCGCCCGGAGACCAAGTTCGTCCCCAGGTTCAGCCAACTCTACACCGGCACTATCCTCCGCATGACATACACCCGGGTCAACAGAGCAGGCTGAGATGCTCTTCGCAATGACTCCTGCCGCTCGACTACCCTGAAGAAGATTTGATTCAGGTACTTCTCGCTGCGCGTCGCAAAAACTTCTTGGCTTCTTTCGGTCACAAAGACCATCTTCCACGCCCTTCGCTGCCGCTACTTTTCGATGGTAAATGATTCTTGCCGGCTTGACCCGTGAGCTCACGGACAATGCGGCAAGGACCAATCGCTGGCCAGCAGAAATGGTTCCGACAATGGCACCAGGATATCGCATCTTTGCTTATGCTTGCGTGCCTGTCTCTGGAACTCTTCCCTCGGCCAGCTTGAGGATACGCCTAGGGAGATAATGCCTGACCAGTCTTCCTGCATCTGGCGGAACTGCTTCTCGAATCGCCCAGAAATTTATGGGTTGCTTTAACTCGCTGGAAATATCATGGGGGCCCTCTCGATGCACTCATGATGCTGTCGACTGCCGCCCTGCCACATTGACCTTTTCTGCTCCCGCAGCCTTACGCTGCTGCGTTCTAACACGCCGACCAAGGTTTCGGCTTCGCTGGGCTGGGACTGAATGACGCCAAAAGTCTCGGTGTTCCGCTTCGCCAGCTGCCGCTATCGTACGGCAATTGTTTCTCCTGCAACCTTCCCGTCTTCTGCGCCATATACTGCCTTCCCTGGGCTTCGATCCTTTCTTGACACAACAATGAGCTACATTCATCAACCAGCCTTTTTTCTGCCCGGGATCCCAACCAGGGCTGTTCAATCACCATTCTGGACTCTTTTAATCTTTCGCTGGGAGGCGGGGAGGGACTCGATGGATTTCACTGCGTCGGAGCGTGGCTTTGTTTGATTCGGCCTTTAGGATGAATCCTGCTGCTCGTCAAAGCACCCTGCACAACCACCTGTGTCGTGTGGGTGGATTTCGGCACACCAGCACTGGCAACGAAGACAACAACATCAACATCAATAACACCAATTGCAGGGATTTTGGATCTAGGAGCAAGACCTAACCACTTGTTTCCAATGATCTTGTTTGGCTCTTTTTCCCCTCCGCGCTGGGAAGCGCATCAAGATTATTGAATCCTGCTGGAAGCTTCAAACCATGAAGGAGCATTTCCCGAATTCGCTGGGGCCCTGGCTCACCGGTAGATCGGCTCTCCTGTCGTTTCCTGTCGCTGTTGTATGGACCTCCCAAGTCAGCACCTGCTCGTGGCAAGGCCTGTGCACTGGGGCTGACTAGTCTACGTGGCTGCCAGGGGAAGCTCCAAGACAAGCAGCCCTGGGGGGCGGTATTGGAGTCATCTCCATCACGAGGGGGATGATGATAAGGGAAAGCCTGCTTTTGGTATTTGGTTTGTTCCAACCTTGAATGTAAGTATCTTTCCCAAACCGCCCAATATGAAATCAAACATAGAGCTAATTTCCGTCTAGTTATCATCATGTCTAATCTTGGAACATTCCTCGATGGAAGAAGACCACGCCGAGTGGTCTTTGGCTGTTTTCGACTCAGCAAAGAATTGGGGAGTCTGGGCGTCAACATTGTTCACCGATCACCTTGGACCATTCCGCTTCCTCGCCTGGATATTCTGATTCCACCGACGTCCCTTTTCTCACACCCTATGGCTTCAATTCATGGCTGCCTGCGGAAGAAAGGAGAAAGAGTCACCTGCCCTGACGAACGGCAAGGTCACCAAGACTTGGGGAACAAGGAGAGAAGCATATGAGACTAAGAAGAGCGGGAATTCGACCTCGCGCAACAACAGTAGCCATCTACAGCCCAGCCTTAGTTAATTGTTGTTTTAGGAGGGAAGTACACACAAGTTGTGGCCATGTCGTTGAGCACCATACATGTACTGGTTTAGGGAAGTCCCACAAGAAGCTCTCAGCCCAGGAGAAGGCTTGGCAACAGAAAAACCAGACCATGAATCCACTGGCTTTGGCGATTAATCGCTGGGAATGCTGGCAGCGGCGATGTGGCCCTGCCGGGGGGGGGGGGGCAGGTAGAAGAAGATGAGGGCAGAGAAGGGAGATGAACTGTAGGAAGATGAAAGTGATGGAGGGTTTTGGATTGTGTTTCAAATAGGGACTTGAAACGAGAACGGACCATGAAACTTAAACAATTTTCTTTTCTGTTTCTTTGTGACTTTAAGGTATGATGTGTGACGGACAGTTGCGACCTGCAAATGATGGATATGTGCTGTGGCAAATACGAGCGAGAAAAAAAAACAAGTCAATCGATAAGCTGAAATCACGAATTCAAGTCCAAGAAACATGTTCAGATCACAATTGTTCTGTTGGTAAGAGGTGTTATATATGGCATAGGTGGGCTGTCACACGCATTTGTTTATCTCACCTTTACCCCACCGCACTTTGACATCGAAACCTCCAACCTCCACCGCCACTCTCTTTCCACCACCTTCTCTTTGATCATCGCGTCTGCCTTATCTCTGCCTCCCTAGGCTTTTCTTTGTATCCCGCAAACACTCTTTAACCCCCCCCTCTCACCTCCCCTGAAGAGAAAAAAAAAAAAAAAAAAAAAAACCTCGCCGGGGGGAAGGAAAAAGGAAGGGGGAAAAAACACCATGAAATTCCTCCTCCACTCACACTTCCCCGCGGGCCACGCATACCCCATGCAGGCCATCGCGCAGGAGCTCGTCGCGCGCGACCACGAGGTCGTCTGGCTCACCAGCGCCGTCCACCAGGTTTCTGTAGAGGCCACGGGCGCCACGTTTGCGCCCACCACCCAGGTGGCGCTCATCGACGAGCCGCTCGCCAAGGAGGGCGCCACGGGCCTGCTGGATGGGCAGTATAGCCGTCAGGAGGGGCGCTTGCTGGCGCAGGTGGAAGACTACCGCAGCATTCTAAAGGACTTTGAGGCTGATGTGCTGTTGGTCGACGTCTTTCCCTACGGAGCAAAGGCGCTGTGGGAGCTGGGTGAGATCCCGGCCTATGCTACACTGGGCGTCATACCCATGTACACCTCCAACGCCCGCTCGCCGCCCGCCGTGTCCGGCAAATCCCCGCCCAAGTCACTCCTTGGGACCATCTCCAACGTCATCCAGCAGCTGGTCAAGCGTCTCGGGGTTCTGCCGCTGCAGCTGAAGCCCATCCTCGACCGCCAGCGCCGTGGCCTCGGCCTGAAAGCCCTGCCGTGGTTCGCACCCGAGGAGGACTACATCTACAGCCCGCTGCTGCACATCCAGGCCTCGTCTCTTGCGCTCGAGTTTGGCCAGGATCGGAAGGTCAAGAGCGGCGCTATGCCCACCGTCTTCGTCGGGCCTCTCGTCGCGCCGGCGAACCAGCGCTTGCCCAGGCTCCCGCCCTGGTGGAACGTGCTGTTCGAATGGCGCCCCGTCGTCGGCATCACGCAGGGCACCCTGGCCACGGATCCCACGTCGCTCATCCTCCCGGCCATCCAGGCGCTCGCCAACAGCGACAAGCTCACGCTCGTCGTGGTGTCGCCGCATGCCGCCGCCATCGCCGCCACGACCAAGAACCCGCGCAACGCGCACTTCGCCACCTTCCTCCCCTACCACCTCTTCCTGCCGCGCCTCTCCCTGCTCATCACCAACGGCGGCTACGGAAGCATCACGCAGGCGCTCGCTCACGGCGTCCCACTGCTCTGCGCGGGCCAGACGGAAGATAAGAAAGACACGGCGGCCCGCGTTGCGTGGTGCGGCGCCGGCATCGACCTTAAGACCGACACCCCTTCCGTCAAGGAGATCCGTGATGCCGCCGACGAGATCCTGGGCTACGCGAGGGACTACAAGGAGAACGCGAGGCAGCTGGGCCGCGAGCTGAATGGCCTGGGCGGCGCGACTAGGGCTTGTGATGTACTGGAAGCGTTTGCCCAGGCTGCTGCGGAGGAGTAACGATGGTGCTGCTGGATATGGGAGGCTTTGGTGTTTTCATTCCAAGGAGCTACTGTCTTGATACCCAGGTGATCATGGCGATGGGAATGCACATTGACGATGCCAGACAGCAACACGCTCGTCACTCATGCGGCATAGTGGCAGGATTGTCCACCATCCATCATGTTTTGTTTTCATTCGGTGCTTGCTTCCTCTCCTTTGACTTAAGTAGTCGTACTTGCTATCGGCAAGTTATTAACCCTCTAATGTATTGCTGGTAGAAGCAGTCACGAATGATGAATAACAAGCAGGCTCACATTCTCTCAAACGTGCCAGTGATTGCAGTCTTTTCGGAGCAAATACTTGCTACTCGAAACAATTGACCATATTTACCATCGGCAAACTTGCTTGCGCCGTTCTATATAAGGACTCAGCTCATATCTTCAGATGTGCGGAGGAAAGTATACGCTCACGCAAAGACATTACATCATTTAAACTGTTACGAATAAAGGATAAATCGCAAGATTTTGGTCTGTTCACCATGTCCAAGCCAGACCCCATATGTACCAACTGGTCTCCCGATCATACGGGCTGCCAGAAGGGCGGCAGGTACACGTGCCAGAACTACAAGCTCATCACAAAAAGTTCCCCCCTTACAACCACTCCTAATTCTACCGCGTTGCCGCTCGAGGCCGCCTCATCCATGAACCGCTAATATGTGCATTACTGCGGCAAACCGTACCAGACAGCCCACTGGCCGCGGCACAAGGTCGACTGCAGATCGCCTCTGGGCAAGGAAACATGGCAGCCCGCGTGGTCGCGGGAGGGCCGAGAGCCCGCGTTCTTGGGGGGCGGGTACCAGGAACTCGGGAACAAGAAGTATCCTTGGGGCAATATTCCGGCGTTTGACGTTCTTCAGCTTCCATCCAACGAGAGGGTTGCCTATGGTGGAGATTTCACTCTTCTCTTTGCTGGTAGGTTGCTCGAACTTCTCCTCACAAATGTATCAGTTCGCATAGTTCAGTGTGGTGGTTTTAATAGCCAACAGCGTCAGGAGATCTCCGAAGCGGCATAAAGACCATCTACCAAGTCCCAGAAAGCTACAAAAGTTCCATCAGCCTCACCATCAACAACCGAGACATCGACATCGTAGCCCACAACGTCATCATGCTTCTCATTGCCCTCCTCGTCAACGACCCCAACGAAGCAGTCCTCTGCATTATCCACATCTGGTATTCGTCCCTCCTGCGCAAGTCAGACCTCGATATCCTGCAGGGCCTCATTCGCCCTCTCCTCCAGGCCGTGTGTGACTCGATCAAAGACAAGGGAGAGGATGCCGTCATGGCGAAGACTTGGAGCTCTGGCGGGCATGAGCTGCGGGTCGTCTTGACCAAGTCGTCTTGGTATCGGCTTGTTTCTTTCTTGGATGTCCCCGCGGGTCTGACGGCTGAGCGCGCCACACGTATCCGGACACAGGTGACTCTGGCAGAGTCGCGGAGGGACTTCGTTGACCGGCACATGTGCTGCCAACCTACCTGCCACCGCGCTCCCCTCCGCAGGTTCCGAAAGGACGGTCTCCTGCTTTTTTCGGGCATCCTAGGACCCTCTTCCAAAACGGCGACAGCTGGCCGATGATTGATAGCGAGGATCTTCTCCTGGACTGGTCGCCGGAGGACGTAGCCGAGACATCCAGCGGTGCCGCACCCGCCGATATCTACGGCAAGCTCTTCTATTTCCTCCGTACCACCCTTTCGTCTTCCCTCGGGCGCATGTCGACCATGAAGCTCTCCTTCAAGCTCTTGCAAGTCGACGTCAACAAGCTGCTCCCACACATCCAGAACAAGAGGTTTGACCGCATCGAGGCAAGCAGACCACCTATTGTACTCAATACAACAGCTGACAGACCAAAACGCAGGTATCAAACATATCGGACACCGGGTACATCGGAATCGACACCACGCTGGCACTCGCGATGCCCTGCCTCCAGCCCGTCGAGGCGAACCCACACGCGACGCTCATCACGCTCTTCATGAACTCCATCGAGGAGTTCATGACCGACGAGGACCACAAGCGCCTTGCCCTTGTAGGCGACGCCTCAGCGGAGCCGGTCTTGAAGTATCTCTATCCCCCCCCCCCCAATTTGCTGCTTTCTAGATACGACCGTTTCACTTTCCGATTCATGTTTGGGAAGGACCTGGTTGTTCCATTCGACCACATCTTCGCGCGGTAAGTCCTTTCACTTTTCTCGAGTCGTGGTAGAGGCCGCGGGGTTTGACTCTTGCGGCTAGGTACACCGAGCACTTCCGGTTCCAGGAGTTGGGGGTGCTGCTGGGGGCGCTGCAGAAGGAGAGGCACACTCTTGTGCCCAAGTGGCCCTGTCAGCTGAAGCTGCAGCCTGGGCAGGAGGGGGAGCGGGAGGAGTTTGATAAATTCCTGGCATCGGGGCTGTGTGGTAAGGAGCGGTACGTGGAGTGGCAGAGGGTGGCCACGCAGGTAGCCAAGTGAAGGTTACCATCGCAAGCGTGATGCTAGATGCAGCCAGTTGCCATAGCTAATGAGATAGCCCTTTCAATGAAGATAATCCTGTGACTGATCAGTAGTTTGTTGTGGCGGTAATTCACATCCATGGCCACTAGGCGACTGTCGTCGTGTTGTCATCGCTGGATAATTCCCAGCAACGTTGAGCACGCGAACGGTTCAAGCGCTTCCTCTTCATTGTGCGTAGCTGCATAAGTCTGGCATTACCGAATTGGGCGCTCAGCGTACGGAGCACGTCAAATCTCATTGCTGTCCGGTTTGGCACATTACATTTGTTATCCTCTATGACCAAGATGCTATTCAAAGCAGCAGCCTATCGTACCTACAGTCCCTGAGGCTTCTGCGCACTATCCGACGTGGCCTCCTCATCCCTCGGCTTCCCCTCGTCGTCAAAGACCGTTTCTTGCGCTAAATCATCGTCAGCAAGCATATCGCCAGCATAGAACGGGCAGGACTCACCACTCCACAGTTCGGCATACACGCCGTCCTGGTCAATCAGCTCGCGATGGGTGCCCATCTCCGCCACGCCGCCGTCCTTGAGCACGATGATCAAGTCCGAGTCGAAGATGGTCCTCAGCCTGTGCGCCACGAAGACGCTCGTGAGGCCCTTCTCGCGGATGATGCTGTTGATGTGCAGCATGAGGGCCTGCTCCGTGTGCGTGTCGAGCGCGCTCGTCGCCTCGTCGAAGAACAGCAGCGGCGGGTCCTTGAGCAACAGCCTGCTGACGGCGAGGCGCTGCTTCTCGCCGCCCGAGATCATCAACCCGCGCTCGCCTACCATGGTGCCGTAGCCCTCGGGGAACTTCTCGATGATGTCGTGGATGCGCGCGCGCCGGGCAGCGGCGACGATGGCTTCGCGGGGCGCATCGATAGATCCGTAGCGGATGTTGTGCTCGACCGTGTCGTTGAAGAGGGGTGTATCCTGGGGCACAACGCCGATGGAGCGTCGCAGTGACTCGACTTGTACATCGCGGATGTCCTGGTCGTCGATGATGACGCGCCCGCCCTGGACGTCGTAGTATCGGAACAGCAAGCGCAGCAACGTCGACTTGCCGCAGCCGCTAGGGCCCACAATGGCCACCTTCTTGCCCGCGGGTATGGTGAGGGAAAGGTTACGGAGGATCGGGCGGTCGGCGTGGTAGCCGAAAGTGACATTGTCGAACTTGATCTCGCCGCCCTTTGTCAAAGCCAAGGCCTTGGCCTCGGGCTTATCCCTGATGGTCACGTTGACCCTCTGGAGGTTGAACAGGGTCTCCATGTCAAGGAGCGACTGACGAAGCTCGCGGTAAACGGAGCCTAGGAAGTTGAGGGGAACCGACAGCTGGAACACGAGCTGGTTCACCATGACCAGATCACCAACCGTTAGAGACCCCGTAGCCACACCTTCGGCCGCAAAATACATCATGGCCGTCAACGCCGACGAGAAGATGACATTCTGCCCAGTATTCAAAAGTGCCAGAGACGTCGCGACCTTGATGGAGCTCTTCTCGTAATCTCTCAACGCGCTGTCGTACCGCGCGATTTCAAACTTCTCGTTGTTGAAATACTTGACCGCCTCGTAGTTGATAAGCGAGTCCACGGCCACCGTCGACGCTTTGTTGTCGGCACGGTTCGCCTGCCTTCGGAATTTTGTCCTCCAAGCAGTTGTCCAGATGGTAAAGGCCGAATACCCCACCATGGTCAGGGCCGTGATGGCTGCGAACTTGGCGCCGTACTGCCAGGTCAGGATGCCGCACACCAGGCTGATTTCCAGCGCTGTTGGAATGATGTGGAATACCATACTCGTGAGCAGAAAGCTGATGCCCTTGGTTCCGCGGTCAATGGCCCGCGTCAGCCCGCCCGTTTGCCTGGCCAGGTGAAAGCTGAGGTCCAGCCGTAGCAGGTGGTCGAAGACGTTGCCTGCCACCTTCCGGATAGCCTTTTGCGCGACCGAAGCAAACACTGCGTTCCGAAGCTCTTGGAATAGAGTGGCGCCTATCCTCGCACCGCCATATGCCAGAATCATGCTGCCGGCGACAGCGGCCGCCGTGCCGCCAGCCGCCGCAAAATCAATATTCATGGAATCCACAATGCTCTTGAAGTAAAAGGGCACCTGCACATTGAGCACCTTGGCGCCAATCAACAGGGCCACGGCTATACCAACACGAAACTTGGTGTCCAGGCTGTCCTTGGGCCACAGGTACCGCGACATCTCCTTCATTATGGCCCAATCAGCCTTGCGCTGCTCCGAAGCCGACTTGTCGGCGGGTAGGAGAGGATCATTCCTGCCCTTGCTGGCACTCTTCTCCGGCGTGGACGGTTGCGTAGTCTTGTCGGCGGTCGGTGGTGCGGGTGTCTGCTCGCGTGATCGGACGGCCGACGTACGGAGATGCTGCGCGTATGCGTTTGGCCGCTGTGGAAGCCATGTCGGGCGAGCCAGCGACCTCGACAAGCTGCACCGAGGGGATATGAAGGAAGATCTACATAGCAATCGTTGGGTTATCATCGCGTCGAGGTCGGTTCAAGCATCGTAGGGCCAGTATTGATGTCGTGATGGTGGGGTCAGCCCGTATCGAGGGCTGCCGCGGAGATGCTCGTCGCAAAGGCCTGATGCCCGTCCAGGCCCCGGATTGACGCTGTAGAAGAAGGATATGAGTCTTGTATAGGGACCTAGGAGAGGATTGGGCCGTCGATGTGGAGGAGATGGAGGGTTCAGGACAATGGACCTTGAGGGCCAGCGCAAACGCATCCGGCTGGTAAGTGCTGCGACAGCGCCAGCGGGGCCGGCCATTGTGTCATTCTTAGCGCCTCAGGCACCATCAACCCCTGCCGCCCAGGGACAAGCGCCCTCACACATTTACTTGACCTTTGTCACTCGTCGAGGTCGAGACTGTTGTGCTCTGATGCAGTGGTTGTTGTCTCGTTCATTTCAAACTTGTTCTCTATCCTTGGGCCAACCGACGAAGCCATCCGCCAGTATGCCTTGAGCATTTGACCAATCGGGCTTTGATGCTGCTGCGCTGTCGTTCAGCTTCAGACAGCCACTCCATCTAATTCCTTCGAATTCCTGTTGCTTCGGGCTTGCCGTATACGAAGCCGCTGCATACTCTAATGGCAGTGACGAGCCCACACGGACCGTGACTGAGTACTGACCCTCCCTTGGTACCATGGCGTACAACTTGGCCGTAGTTGAAGGACACACTGGTTCATCTCTGGGCACAGTCTGAGGATATTTTGCCTTGTACTTGATGGGTAAAACGTTGTGCAAATTCCATCAGCCTGCGTTCTTCCCGCCAGCCATGCAAAGGCAGCGACGTAGTTAATGCTACGATAGTCTACTTTGATGGCTTCTCCACTGGCAATTCTTTCTTCTTGATCCATGCTGTAATGGCTTGAGTCGCCTGCCGCACTGGTATCGCGCTCGTTGTTCTCGGGTCGGGCCATGTGCCCCGCTTCGGTGCCTCGATATCGTATAAAGAGATGATCGCTGCCGTGAACATGGCCATCTGTCGTAGCTCGAGTGTTTCATTCCTAGGAATGGTGATGCCTTCGACTAGAAATTGCAATTAGCCGGAAGAGCGGACAACAGTTTGTTCCTTGATGAATTACCAAACGCCGCTGTAACACCTGTGGTCCCGTCCACGTTCTTCTCCGAGTTGGTTGTGTGTCTGCTGAGATCCCAATTAAGCGGCCGGGGAAAGTGTTTCGGGTCGAGATGGTGTAATTCTGTGGGCAGGTGCGCAAACGTGTTCTTCTTCAGGAGATAACCTTCAGGCCCCGCTTCGTCTTCGTCTTTGAGAAGCAAATCTTCCTCCAACCTTAGCGTAGTCCAGTCGGCGCTGTATAATCGCACGGTCTCGACACATGCTGCCCTGAACTGCGTGCAGCGACTCAACAGCCCATCCAGGTCGAGCTTCTCAATCTTGGGAGGCACCCATACAGCCAAGCTAAACTCATTCTCGGGCTGTACGACTCTCACGTACGGGGCAATTTCTTCGCGAATCTCCTCAAGGAGCACCGGATCACGGTACAGCTCGAATAGCATCCAAAAGATGAGCATATCGACACGAGCATTCAGCTCCCACGCCAAAGCCAGGTCGAAAGCCGCGCGTCCCTCTCGAGATATCTTGTATTGGCGGTACAGCTCTGCTCTTCGGAGCACGAGCGGGCTGACGTTATCCAAGTCCTGCCATTGCGGCGATGACTCATCCTGCTCAAAGTGCTTATCGAGGGCATCGTGGAACTCAGCTGCGTACGAGAGGAGCTTGCGTCTTGCCACCTTGGCCCGCTGTGCCCGAGGCCAAGGGATCCAAGCTGGCAGCTGTAGAGCCAGCAAGCCGAAGCCGTCGTTGAAGGTCCACAGAAGCTGCCAGAAGTCAGGGAAGTTGTACATAAAGTCAGTCCCGAAAGTGGCCCCGTTGGCAGCGTGGGCAACAAAGCCCCTAGTCAGCTCCGTCAAATCGACCTCCATGAACCGGCCGTCCTTGGGGTCGTCAATAACATCTGCGCCAGCCACCCTCTCCCAGTCCATCTGATCTGAAGGATACGAGTTGAAGGAAACAAAATCCGGAACGTGGGTGGTCAGCTGTCGTAGGAGCTTGCTGGTCATCTCATCGAGACTTCTGGAAACGAGGTCTGCAAGTTCGGTACCGTGCTCTCGATGCATCGTCTCGAAGGCCTCCCAGTCTTGACGGGGGAGTGAAAACACCGACTTCAACAGGTGGGACGAGAACCACGAGGGTCCAGAGGCAGGTCTTCTTGCATTGCGCAGCTGGTCGATCAATGACGGCCGGTAGATGAAGCTGTGGGCTCGCCCAAGAATAGGTAGGGAAAAGATACCCTCAGGGTATTTGTCACGGAGTCCTGTGAGATAGCCACCGTAGTTGGTGGCTATGCCAGTCGCATGACCCAGGTAGGGAACCCAGTAGGCTGGGGAAGGCGGTTGCCGGGGCCCATTCCTTGGCGAAGAAGCGTTGCCGGAGAGGAGACGCGTTGTTACAAGAATGACAACCAACGATACCAAGATGGACAAGGTGGTGGGCTGTTGCAAGAAGGCAGTGACCCTATCCGTGACCTCTGCCGAGGATGCTTGGCGTGTTGCCATGTTTGGAGAAGCGGTGGTGGCCCGTAAATAACACAAGGCTACACCCTGGCGGATCAAGTCAGCATTTAATGGTCGAAATTCAAAAGACTCGCATGACGGCCACAATCGTCAGTCGCTGATGGAGTGATGCGGGTGTCAAGCAGAAACACGAGCCGGTCCGTCGTGTCGACAGGGCAGTTAGTGGGGCCACAGCGCTGCAAACCCGCCTCCGGTCGGTTTGGGGCCCGAACCGGTCGAGTTCCAGCTTACCTCAGCCTTGAACGCCGACTTCACTCCATTGCCTCGCTCTCACACGAAGCATCGACGACGCAAAGGATCCCACGAGAAAGATCCCAGTAACTTTGAGGTATCAAATCTAATAACTGAGAACTCGACTGGGGTCGACGAGGTCAGTACAGGTGCTGGGCGCGAGTTGTGTTTTACCAAGGGTACCCAAATGCACCTCGAACCCCGGGCAAATAACACCGGCATCAATAAAGCACGCAAGGCTCGAGATGATGCTGGACTTATCACCAGATTCTCTTTTTCTCATCTAATAAAGTGCTCTCGAGCTATTCCAAAATGCACAAGTCGGGGTTGGAATGAACCTTTCTGGCACCCACCAGTCTGCTTATCCCTCCAAAACAACAGTCTTCCTCAGACACACTGAGCCACTTGTCAAGTCCTGAATTCGAGAACGACCGTCAAAATCATTTCCGAACAACTAAATCTAGGTCCTTCATCCCTTCATTCAGCTCAAACCTCTCCGTCCGCATATAGGGCCCGCGCACAACTGGTTCAGTCCTACTTCCGAGTTCAGAAAGCCATCAGCATGAACAACTTTTAACGACAAGAAGCTTGGTCCCTCGTTACTCTTACCTATTACTTCGCCCATTTTGTCTCTATACACATCTTTAGCATCTACCATACTCTTTCCCACAACCGTTGCTCGTAGTCCGCTGTGGTAACCCTAAAGTGTCTGCCACCACACCACCATGCCAACCTCGCTCGTCCCGTAAATATTCTTGTAATCTTCTTCCTGCATCTGTCACCTGTTCCTACTTTTACTTTTTATTAATTTGCCCGGCACCACCCTAGGGCTCCGCTTCCCTCCCCTCTACCCTTTGCCTTCTGCCCTCTGCCCTCTGACCCTCTGTCCTCTACCTAACCCAGTCGGCCGCGGCAGGGCAAAGTAACAACATCGCGTTCGAGTGTAAATAGCATTATTTTTGTAATAATCAACATAGTCACGCCAGTCAATAACATCTGACTCGTCTTGCTCACTCAGGGCTTTGGACTTCTCTTCCTCTTGACGTACTTGTACTGGCTCCCTCGGTAACATCGTAAGCCCGGCACAACTAGCCTCCCACTTCACCAACACACCAAGGACTACCTCAAGGCTACCACACACATCATCCCGTGCTCTCTCCCATACTTGTGCCTCACTTTCCTTCATCTGCTCTGCGTCACTCTTCTCCGCACCCCCTTTCCTCTGAGCTGTCTGGTCCACCGCCTTGTCACGACCAGCTACCTCCCCCCTTCCCTGCACTTCTACGTGATTCTCAGGTACTCCCCGGCAATGCATTGCCGTCTTAAGCCAGAGGCAGAGTGAATCACTCTTTTCCATCGGCCGATCGCCCCACCGCTTGTACCCCTCTCCCGTTTCCCCTACTTGTCTCTCCTTCCCAGTTTCTTGAAAAGGCAGTAAACTCCTACCAAGCCACGAAGCAAAGGGCGAGAAGTTCGGTACACTTCCTCGAGAATGGCTTGTACCTCTACCTATAGGCCCTTGGTGCGTGTCTTGCCACATCCCAACGCCCTACCACGTGGGGTTTCGCCTATATAAACCCCCCCCTCTTCCCCTCTCCACTCTCCCCTCTTCTCTCTCTTCTTGTCTTCTTCCTTTTTATCTCAATCTCTTCTTGAGCTTTCTTCTCTGTGCCCCTTACACTTCGCTGGAACGCCTGGAACATACTGCAATTGCAGTATGTACCGGTCTTCCTCGAATCCATCTTCTCCTTCATCGAGTCTGCAGCCTCTCTTCCGGGGGATGGGGTCTTTGCGGCAAACCCAGCATGGGGATGCCTTGAGCTAGGATATTTCTGCACCGGACTCTCTCAGGTCCAAAAGACAAGGACCTGGTGGACTTTTACGATGGACCGTCGTTTTGTCTTCGTTGGAAATCCTTCTGGGCTCTTCTTGGGGGGAGACCTGATCAGGCATGCCGATTGATCAATCCTTCCGCAAGGACATGTCGTGCGTGCGAGATGAACTCGGTGGAAGCGCCGGCCTCCCGAGAGCCAAGCCACTTTGCTCGCGGCCCCAATGCGGTTCTCTAGGCTTCTAGAGGTGGCATTTCTGTCGGGACAAGTACCTTCGCCAGGTTCACTCTTCGAAAGAATCATCCGTACGTTCTTCTCTTTTCATCACTAGTTTCTCTCCTTGCACCGCTATTCTTGTGTTGCTTTACTTTCTATTTCCACCAGCCTCTTTCCCGTGTCTTCAGATGGCTCTCCCGCAGAATCTGTCCTTCATTCCCTAGAAATGTGCACTCCCTCCCCAGCCATACTTCACTGGCACACCTGGCATTGAACCGAGCACTTTTCTTCCCCAGTCCTGACTAGTTTTTACTCCTTCTTGTCACGACTCTTCAGCTCTTTCTCTGATCATTATGACTAACATTTCAATAGTGCTCAGTCTGATCAAGGTCATGGTTTGCCAGCAAGGGCCTCGCTCCTCTTCTCTTCGCCGGAAGACGTCGCTGGGCTCACGACGAAACAAATATCCCGTCTTAGTTCGTGGCAACTTGATCCCAATTTCATGGTAGTTCTCAACTAATTTTCGAGTCTTAGTTTGACGGAGAGTTCTTGTGGTTCAACTACCGATCGCTGGAGGAACAAGACCATATGGCACTCGCTTCGTCGGCGGAGGACTCAACATACCCTCGTTGCATCTGGCCCCGTACGCCTGTGAGATGAAGGGTGCCAGTGGCTAACATTCAGCATAGCCGGGCTTTGCTTCACAGGTAAGTCGAGGCCCTTGGCCGAGCTCTTCATCTTGTGACGATATTAACTCGCTTAATTCTCAGTTACCGGTCCGAGTCATTGCTTCCCTGGGAGACACCATCCATGGATGGACACTATGTCCCTGGAGCTGTTGTAGCATCACCAGCCTCCTGTGCCAATCAAGGCTCCAACTCTCCAAACCGCCACTACCCCGTCGGCTTTGGAATTTCGAGCTAGTCTCCGTTCAAGATATCTCTTTCGTCATGCGTTATTCCCATCTCGCTGGACAGCTTCCTAGCCAGACTCGAGCCGGGGCGAATCGGCTGCGGCAACAAGCTTCATGCTCGCCGCCAAGCACAGCCGCCCACCAGGAACCCTTTGGCAACAGAAGCTGCTCGATGTGCGCTCCACTCATCACAACCATTTTGTCTAGATGATCACTTTCCAGGAGTGCACCTAGCACATGACAGAAGACATCGTCTTACGCCCTAGAATTGTCTTTGTCACCCGGTTTGAGACTGCTTCACAACCACTCGCCTCCTGTTTAGGCACAATTCGGCATCGTGATGCATTGCCGTCTATTTCCGGAGGCAATTCCAGCAGCTAAGCAATGAGTGGCGAGTCGATGGAACATTGTTCCTGGTTGCACGTTTCTTGATCACCGTTCTTCAGCATCGCAACTTCACACTCCGCTGGTTGTATAGTGTCATCCCGCAACAAGACCATCGTGCAAGACAGGCCTTCCTACCATCCTCCAAGTAAGGCCATCCCTTGTCGTTAGAAGCGCACTAGGAACTTTTTCGTGTGACAAGAAGATTCCTCCGACCTTGCGGTCGGCGGTGGTTAAATCTGCCGCCTCCCTAGGCTGCCAGTCGTGCACAGAATATTGCTCATGAAGTACGCCTTGCACTTCACTTGGGTCTGTCGACCAGGGACTATCAGGATCTTCTCACTTTCTGCCTCACTAGGGTTCACTCCCTACTCAACATGTCCGACATCGCTGGGGCTCACATCATTGAGCTCTCCATGGTCGGAATTCGACCATATCGCTGCTTCACTTCGCTCGTGGCACGGGCAAACTTGTTCTTCGACCAAGATCATGGTGTCTTGGTCGGAGAGATGCACTATTTCGTTAGTATAGTCGTCGTGAACTCTCCTTCCGGAGCCTCACTTGTGCCTGTGCTGTCCCTCCTTAGGCGACTTTCGATGAGCCTTGACACCCCCAAACCACGGGGACGGAGATCTCGGTCTCGATTCCCGTCAAAGGCATCTTAGATTTCTTGGCCTCCGTCCCCATCAAAGGAATGTTAGAGGATCCTGGTGGCTCCGTGGGCTGAGAGGCCAGCTTGTGGATGGCAGTTGAGCGTTCTCGAAAGCAGCGGGAAGTCAAGAAATGGAGGAAGCCGCGCGGCTCTCCATCACAAGCCAACCCACATGGAGTAGAGCGCCACCACTCATCAAGCCTACCCGAGGCTTCATCGACAAGATCAACAACCATAATATCGTCGGGGCGACAACCTCTGGGACTCAAGCCTTGGCGCCAGGCGAGGAGCTCACGAATTGCCTTGTGCTCCGGCGTGCCTTCACTTGTTCTCCCGTTCCACCACGGCAACCAGATGCTCTCACAGTGGACCTCTTCGCAGCCGTCATATTCCTCAACTTGCTGCCATGGGTGGTCTGCCTGGTTGTTCTTTGGCCTCGTGTATAGCTTCCTGGGTCACGTATCATCCTGACCCTCGTACTTCGCTGGATCTGCCCTGGGGTTATCTATGAGGGTGCTTTTTGCGGGCACGCATTTCCGTGGCCCAGTAAGTCTGCCCCTTCTCCCTCATGGCTCTTTGATGCTGACTGGTAGCAGTTAGTTCATCGACAGCACCAACCAACGGGAACCGTCCTCAATGCGTCCTACAAATCGAGATGGCAAATTGCCAAATTCGATGGGACCCTAATGATTGGGGTTTCTCCTGCGGTGTTCGCCCGCGACAACATTCGCCGCTGGGCGTCCTCGTGCTCCTGTCGTAAGGAACCTCCCCACAGCTCGTGCTACAGACGTGGAGGTAGCACAGGTCGTTCGCTGTATATGCTGGATCATATTCCAAACACCACAGTGGTGGAGCTTCGCTGGAGTCGTACGTCCAAGACATGCCGGAGATGTGCCCATCTCTCAAGACCGGGTGGCTCGGCTGCCGAAAAGGCCTCAAACGCATCGGTGGGCAGCCGGACAAACCGCAGTTTCATTGAATACTGGGTGTGGTCGGGTCGAAGGGCCCCTTTTAGGCCCTGCTTTCACCATTGCTGGTCCGGCCTTGAGGAAGTCAAGCTGAATCGTCCAGCCCCTTGACGGGTCTCGAGCGACCATTGACTGACGGCCACGTGGAAGAAGACGGTGGAAAAGGGAGACTCATATATGGTAGTCGGCAGCTTGCATGGACATACCTCCATGGGTGCCTCTACTGTTGGGACCACATACAGCCTTGACCCAGCTTTGGAACGACTTCGCAGGAGACGATGGGAACGATGACTCAGTCCCGCCCATTCCAGCGCCAGCGACGATGAGCACGGCGATATGTCGATGGAAATTCCCCGGTATTCATTTACCCCCTCGGCTACGTTCATTTCCTCGGGCCCCTCCAAACCCCGCAGCTGGAACAAGCCACCCGGCCGGCTGCTGTGCTTTCACAGCCCGGCTCCTGTCTTCACCGATCACGGAAGGCATTTCACTCTGAGGGGACTGGGTGGACAGTGTCGTTGGGAACGGTTGGGCCGGTCAGGAAGAACAGAATGGCACGGCGAGCGAGGAAACAGGGGGTTTGGGGGGTGGTTTTTGGATTCATTTGAGGCGGATTCGCTGGAGTCAGTATTGTGCAGGGGATTGGGGAGGAAGAGCATGGGAATGAGGAAAGCACAAGACCGAGAACATGGAAAAATAATAATACACATCTTGCGTAACTAGACTACAGTAATTTCCTGGTGAACGTACTTTGTTGACCTGACACGCAAAACCAACACTTACTCCATCGCGGACTAAGCAAGATTATCGTTGTAGCAGACATAAATCCATGAGAGCACGGGTGTACGCCTTGCCTACCACAATAATACGCTTTACATTGCTTTGATTCGTCACTCCTGAACATTGTGTACTCCGCACAATATCATTCATAGGCATTGCTGACCAGTCCTGTCTAGGGGGGTATCATCCGTCGCCCTCGCGTCTCTCGTCGGGATACATTCACCTCTGAAGCAACGCCAAACAGCCTGCTCATCTTTCCAACTCTCTGGCCCCAGTAAGAGCATCGATACTCCGCATCTTATCATCGGCTACACCTCCTTCCCTAGCCTACCCTTCATCTGCATCGTATTTACCCTTACAATCTCCTCCCTGGCCCCCTCCCACGCCTTCCTCTTCCCGCCCTCGAACAACCTCCATATGGCGGCCGCCAGCACGCCGTTCATCGCCATCCGGTGCAAGCGTCTATCACGCCACCAGAACCGCCAGCCGGTCCAGCTCCATCCCAGGTGCTCCTCGACGCCCATGCCGGCCGTTGCGTCCGCCCACAGCAGCCACTCGCGCGCCGGCACCGACGCGGGGATGACGGTGCCGCGCTGGGCGAGGCCGCAGATGCGCTTCGTCTGGCCGTCTGTCCAGCGCTCCATCTCGTGCTGCGGCGGGAGGGCCGAGTTGCCGGCCCAGACTTGCGCGATGCACATGCTGGCTAGGTCGGCGAGGCAGAAGGCGCCCGATACGAACCAGGCGGTGCCGACGTAGGCGAGCGAGTCCGGAGCTTTGAGTGAGAAGACGTTTTGGTAGAGACGTGGTAGAGGCCGGTCGTGTGAGCCCGCAGCCTTCAGCCAGTCGGCGCTCGGCTCTGCCGCCGGATCGTACCTCGGTTCAACAAGTTTGAAGTCATTCTTATAGCCCGTGCAGCAAATCACCGCATCAACCTCCAGCCGCCGCCCATCGTCCAACTCGAGCTCACGAGGGCCGGTAAATCGCTTGATTCCCGCCACGGAGCGGACGGCGCCCGAGCGCAAGTTGGGTATCAGAGTGTCGGATATAATGGGGTTGGTCACGCGGACGGATGGGAAAGGCCATAGGTTCCACGAAGGATCCGGGTCGCCGAAGGCGTTCTGCATAACCTCGGAGGCCTTGCGGTTGAAGAGACGCTCGGCGAGTGCGGGAACCCAGCGGTCGAGGATGCTGATGAGGATAAGGAAGCGGTAGGATAGGGGGTTCGTGGCGGGGACTCCATTTCGTTCGCGCGGCATCTGAATTCTCGTTAGATGTCCTTCTTCGATGTTGTTGGAGGTGATGTTTCGGAGCAGTGTCAGAAGTCAAGACTCACAATCACGGCTCCTCGCTTGTGGGAGATGGATATGGACGAGGCGTGACCGATGAGGTCATCGGCGATATCGCCGCCAGTATTCCCAAGTCCAACTATAACAACGTGCATATCTCGAAAGGCATCTGCCCTGCAACCAACCAACAACTCTTATGTCAGCATGCTACCCCTGGAGCCACCTGCTTCCTTTTCCTAGAGACACACATACCGCTTAAACGCCCGCGAGTGCAGAAGCCTCCCCGTAAACAGCTGCTCGTCGGCGAACACGGGCATCAGGGGTAGCTGGTGAGGCCCTGTGGCGATGACTACCTTGTCAAAGTACTCTGGCGCCGCGGCGTCAAGCTCGAGCCTCCATTTCGCCGCGGCGTCGTCCCGCCAGACTCGTTTCACAGCTGTGCCTAGGCGAAGATGCTGTCTGAGCTGGAAGTGGTCGGCGTAGCTCTCCAAGTATTCCTCTACGTCCTTGGCCGAGCAGTGTGCGGGAGTGTCTGCCAGAAATCAAAGTTAGCATTTCGACTGACATCGGGGTACAGCGCGAGGATCAAAGCACCTTTTGGAAATGGAAAGTCGGTATAGCATCCCTGAACAAAGACTCCATTAGTAACCTTGGCCCATCATCAAACTTGAAGCCATCACCAACCCCCAAACCACACCAACAAAAAATAGAAAAAGGAACCAAGGGGGAAATACCCGGTCGATGGAAACGTTAACCACGGTGGCTAAAACCACGAACGAACAGTGATCAGCATTGCATATCTCCAAGCCGCCAAGGGAAAAAAGAACTGGGGGCCCTGCCACGATGCAGGTCAAAAGCAACGAAACTTACACTCGAGGACGCTCAACGTCTCCGGATCGTCGGTGTAGTGCCACAGGCCGCCCACGTAGGCGCTGCGCTCGAAGCCCACGACCTGGAAGCCCGCCTCAAGCAGGTTCTTGACGCTGACGAGGCCCATGGCGCCTAGGCAAGCGGGCACGAAGCGGGTTAGAAGGTGTTGCATTGGCCGGTTTGTCGACGCGTGTAGAGAGAGGCAAGGAGGTGCGGTAGAGGGAGGGAAAATCAAAACCCGACTCGACTTGGTGGTGAAACAAGCAAAAACAGTGCTTTTGGGATCTGGTGATGCGTATTCAAGGTGTTTTTCCTGCTGAAAAAAAAAAAAGAACTTACCAAGCCCAACCACGGCAACCTTCTGCTGTTGCACGCCCATCTCTTGTCCTTATCCTTATCCTTCTCCTTCTCCTTCTC
>KL660107.1:34440-59505 GCA_000732775.1 Stachybotrys chlorohalonatus IBT 40285 | reverse complement strand
TTTTTTTTTTTCCTTTCTTTCTTCTTTTAACTCCTTATCTTCTCATGACCAGCACCAACAGCGCAGCCAGCACAATTCCCAGCAAATCCGGAGAGACGTGCAAGACAACGTCGATGATGAAGAACGGCAGCACGAGGACGGCGATGATGGAGTATCGCTTGACCGACTCTGGCGTCCTAAGCCAAGCGTCGAGATCCACGGCCAACGGCATCATCCCTTCCCCCTTCTCTGTTCCTTCCCTCCCGCAGTCTTTATTGGAAATCAACCGTGTGTATGGAGTACGGTCTGATTTGCTGGGCTTCAACGGCTTTGTCTTGGCGGGAAACGTTGCTGCCCGGGGGGGTCCCAGTTGGGTTGGTGGGGGGGGTTTCCAGAACGTGTCCATCTCCAGCAATTCGTCTGCGCTAAGCCCCACTGCGGAATTGCGGCGCACGGCTAGTTGTTCAGCTCGTCTTCCCAGGTCGCTGGACCCTGTGGTGCTGCTGCATTTACGGATACTGCATCTTACTTTCACTTCATCAAGTTGACTTGACTTGGGTACATTAAGATTACAGCAGCCTCACAACTCCATCGCTCTGTACCTGAAAGCGTCCTGATACACACGCAGACATTATCCTCCTAATACCAGCCGTCTACTACTGTACTGTATCATTCCTTGACCAACTTTATCGTGTAAGTCGTGCCCGCCGCTGAAGCACAGCAATCAGCAGGCAAGCCACCCTACCACTCCTACGGGTCCGGCCCCAGCCTACCCTATCGCCCCGCACACCCCCCCCCCTTCCTTCCCAAATCGGTCACTCGTAAGGAAGCATGACAAACTTGAGCCAAATCCAACCACCAGGTCATCGGTTAGACAAAGCTCCGCCTGTCCGCACACCGAACCACAAAACGCACGAATTGCCCTCGAACGCCGTCCTCCTACATCGGCTCATTTCGCTCGTGTGTCCGTGGTTGACGGGGGACTTTTGTGAACTCGGACCCGGGGACCTTGTTCTTCGGTGGCATTTAAACACATGTTCGCCGTCTTGGTCTTTGTTTCATCGGGTTATTCGTATGGAGCAATCAGCCTTTAGATGGCCTATGCCTGTTGTGATTCGGGTTTGAAAATCAAATTATGTCAATTATTTCCTTGGCTCTGTTCCAATTCTCTAGTATTCCGAGGCCGGGAAAGACAACTGCCGTGATTCCCTTCCGACGGACCCTTGTCGCCCAAGCCCATTCACAAGCATCAAGGCCAACCTTCCATGCGGCTAGAATTCTCATCATATGAATACATATACTTCGAGAACATCATGGTCTACCTGCAAGGCGCCAAGTACAGCATCTATCTTCATCCCACCCGCCAAAAGAACTTCGTACGCCTTAGACCGTTGCCACACCGCTCTGGCCCAATACCCCAACGTTGTTATCAATACATCCAGACCAATTCATCAAGAAACTCTAGGGTAGTAGGGCTGGGACGAAAAATGAGCTCGGCCTCAGTCCACACTCTCCATCTGACGATCCCACACAGCCTGCAGGTAAGTGTTCTACTCCGTCCCCACGGCTTGAGTGGGCAGTTTCGCCGGCAGGTCTTCCATGTCGTCCATAACGCTGGGCGAAGCCGCATCCCCTGGCCCCTCGCCGTTGCCCTCGTCTTCTGTCGCCTCGGCATCCTGGGCCAGCGCTTGGCCTCGAATTTGTTCCTCCACGTTGTCGTCTGCCATGGCATCGCCCGCTAGCGCAGACTCCAGGCCGGGCTGCCCCTGAAAATCGTAGTCCCCTGATGGCGCAGGCTTCGCGGGCGATGACTTTGCTGCCGACATGGGTGCTGTGAGGGCAGGGTCAATCGTAATGTCGTCCACGACATCCTGCATCATGGCTTCAGGGACGCCATTCCCGCTGGCCACCGGCCCTTGCTCCGCCACGTTTTGTTCAGGATCAAGCTCCGCTGTCTGATCGTCGCCAGGCTCTTCCTCTGGCCCCGAGTCTTCGACGAATTCGCTGCTTTTGTTTCCCCGGCTCCCTTGCCGGTTGCCCGGCTGCGTGCCTGAAACACCGCCGGAGGCCGACATGCCCTCCACGTACGCCTTTTCTTCCTCGTTGTCGAACGGACCCGTGACGACATCCGGCAACTCCCCCCCCGTCCGGTTGTAGTGGTCAACCAGGGTCTGGGCACAGTCCTTGACCGGCAATTTCTCGTACCCTGGTATCGTCTCCTTCAGCCGCTTCCAGAGCAGCATCTGCGTGGAGCGGTGCCACTTGGCGCGGAACGCCTTGTCTAGGAGCTTCTGCCACGAGATTTTCTTCTCTGACGCCGCAGACGACCCTGCGATGGCGAGCAGCATGCGGTACTTTTCCTCGTCGGGCATGTCCTTGATCTGTCGGCGGGCCTTCTCCAGCCGGAACGTGATGGTGGACTGAGGGTCCTGGGACTCCAGCTTGTCCTTGGCGTGGGTCTTGAGGTTCAGCGACTTCCATTTGGTGATGCACTGCAGTCGACTTCGCGTCCGGTCCATCTTTTCGCTGATGCTTTGCCAGTCAATCAGCTCCTCATCCGTACGCTGCAAGACGACGTTGTTGGGCTCCTTCTGCCGCATCTCTTCCAGGTACACCATGGCTTCAATCACGTAGTTGGTCAACCGGGCTTCCTCGTCTTCATTCCAAGCGTCCTTTCGCTGCGCATCACCGCAGACAATGTAGTTGCGATAGCGGTCTCGTACGTCTTCGGGGTGACGGTTGATGATCCCGGCAATCTTTGACCACTTGGTCCCGTGCACCTGCGTGAGTTCTGTGAGCTCCGCGTCCTGTTCGGGCGTCCAGGTGCCTCGAGCCACAAAGTTGTGGAACTTCTTGCGGGTGATGTTGATGACCTTTTGACGATGCCTGTCCGGACACTCGGCAAAGATGCCCACCCAGAGTTGCGCGTGAGAATCGCCAGCTGTCGTCCCTCCGGGCGCTTGAATCATCTGCAGCCATCATTAGTATTCATCAAGCGCAGGTGCCAGCATGCGCCCTTACCTCGTTCACTTCTTGCTGCGTCAGGTCATTTTCACTGCGGAAGTTCTCGACAGCTTTTCTGATCCGCTCCAGCTCCGCGTCGGTGAATCGTCCCTGCGTGTATCCAGACATGCGGTTGCGTCGCCCCTGAGGCTCATCATCTTCCGCCTCATCGCCAGACGCGCCGTGCATCGACTTGGAGAGCTTCTGCACCTTGGCCTTCTTTGATCTCGGGCCCTTCGAGGCCGGCTTCTTTCTGTTTCTAGGCTTGGGGCTCATAGCGCCTGGCGAGGGCAGGTCTTCAGCATCGCCTTCTGGCTCTGGTGATTGTTCGTAGTAGGTTGGCTTCGCCTTCTTGGCCCGGGTGGATCTTCCCTTTTTCGAGCTGCTGGGGATCTCTTCTTTAGACTCGGATTCTTGAGGTAGCGTAGAGGCTTCGTAGCCGCCGGCGTCCGGGTCTGGATACTGGCTCTGATCACCCATGTCCGCGTTGGGAGCAGCTTCTTGCTGAATAGCCGACTCGACGGGACCCAGTTCGTTCTGTGGCTCGCGTCGCTCGTTCCATGCTTCAAGCGCAATGTTTCCATAGTCTCTGTCAATAGGGATGTCATCGCGACCCACATTGTTATGGTTCAAGCCGACAGCTTCAGTGTGGGCTGGGTCAGCTGCAGCGTCATTCGCAGTGTCAACCTCCATTTCATCTGCGTCGGCCGTTGCATTGTCCGGTTCAGCTGGCACATGATTGGCCTTGCGGCTGCGCCCTGCGCGAGCGGCGCTGGGCGACGGCTGGTCGATTGTTTCTTGGGCATCTTCGAAAGCAGGCGACTCGGCCACGGCAACTTCACCCTTGTCATCGTCCAAAGACGGGGACGCTGTAGCTTCTGCAGCATTCTCTGCCTCTTTATTGGCCCTCCTCTTCTTTCTTCGTTTACCCTCTGCACCGTCGGATAGCTTGCGCTTCTTCTTTGAATTTGTGGATGGGGCTGGCGTGTCTTGCTCCATTGCGAGGGGTTCGGCATCTTGAGGCTCTTCCGCAGGTTCTTCTTCTTCGGCAATAATGTCTTTGTCAACAGCCATGGGCGCATCACTGCCATCGACAGCATCCGAGCTCGCAGCTCCTCCCTTGGATTTGCTGCGCTTCTTCTTCTTCTTGTCCTTCTTGCTGCGCTTCGATTTCTTGGAATGCGCGGACGACGGGACCTCGTCCATGACCGCCTCGGGCGCCTGCACGGGCAGACTGTCCAATTGGGACGAGTAGGCGGTGCTGTCAAAGATGGGCAGAGCTCCAAAGTCGGTGTCCATGCCGCCATCGTCGGGCATGGCGTCGAAATCGTCGAGCTCGTCCATATCGGCTGCGGCACTTTCCGTCGTCGTGGCCGGGTAGGTGTTACGGGGTGCGCGCCTGGTGCGCAGGGCGGGAGCTGCAGCTTCCTGCGTGACGTGAAGCTGTGAAGCTCGACGCGATGAATCGGATAGCTGCGAAATGCGCGATGAAAAGGTGCGCCTACCCTAGAGAGATGGTTGAACGCGATCCGAGGCTTCGCTCATGTGCAAAAGTCGAGCTGGATTGGGGGTGAAGGGTAGGCAGGATGAACATCACGTTTTTCACCCCCGTCGGAAGAACTGCGGCCCGATGACGCGGCACAATCCTTCCAAGCAACACCCAGATTCGAAATGGTGGGTATCTCTAGGGTAGTCCAAATTTTGAGGCAGAGAAACGGTATGTACCTTTCTGCGCGAGTCAGGAGGCCAGTTTAGAGGGGCACAGTCAAGATAGCCTACCCTATACTAGGAGCGCCGGGAGAGAGAGTGAGAGTGTGAAGTGAGATGATTCGAGACAAGATGTACGTGTGATTCATTGATCAGGAGATGCCACTAGCCACTGTCTTCAAATTAGATACCATCACTAGCCATTCCCTCTTGTTCAAACACCATGATGCCGGCGAGGCTATATTCTTCTAATGCCAAGGGGCCTGCGTCTATCCGTGGTCACCTGCCTCGACAATCACCCATTTTAGCCCATCGTCCTCTCAAGGCCGTATCTAAACCACCAAATCCAACACTACTCTGTATGTATCTTACAATTCATTTGGGACGCTGAAGCAAGTCTCTATCATTCATTCAAATACCAGGGACCCGGCCTGGAGCCCCAACTCCTCCGCATACCCCACTGCTGAACTCGACCAGTTTGTATCCATAGTTGTTCGCTTCTTTGTACTTGGTCGGCTGTATCAATTCCTCTGGTATTTTGTACGGCGTTCGTCGTAAAGGCACTCATGCGTTGTCGTCCGTACTCGCCTCCTCCTTCTCCTGCAGCCTCACCGACAATCCCTTGGCCAACCTGGCGATCTCGTACTGGCCACCCAGCACCAGATCCTTGGCCACGAGCTCCCTCGTCCTGCCGAGACTCTCGATCTCGCTGATGCGCTCAACCGTATCCTCCAGCAGCTTGTCGAAGCCGGGCTCGCTGCAGATCTCCTGGAATGCGCGGAACATGGGCACGCTGCTGGGGCGGACCTCGGCGTGGCTCGTGATGCTGAACAGGTTCAGGGCATCGAGCTCGCGGATGAAGTCGCAGCGCGTCATGAGCTGCTGGGCGATATGGAAGTGGAAGGAGGGCAGGAGATGGCCGACTTCGGGGTCGTAGGTTGATTGGTTGTCGACGCCTTTGTCGACGAGGGCTTTGGCTAGGATCATTGCCGCAGCCTGACCGCTAGGTTAGTGTTGTCACGATTCGATGAAGTTGTTTACTTACAGCCCATTTTTGTTGATCCATCACATCATCGTCCATTGTAGAGCCCAGGATCCAGCACTGGTTGAGGAACCACCTCTTCTCGATTTCCTTGATGGCTTCGCAAGCCTTGAGCATGTCTCTGTGCTTGGACACCTTGTTCAGAAAGCTTAGGCGGCCGCCCACCTGCTCATAAACGTCTTCAAGCTGTCTGACGGTGAGGTCCTCGTGAAAGTACCGTTTGCGGTACCTCGACAGGGCATCGAGGGCCTGCTCCCGCGGCAGATCGGTGACTGGGATGACCTCCATGCGCGTGGCCAGCAGCTTCAGGCGCTCGTACACCCAGAAGTCGTCCGAGTTGAAGATCATGCTGACAATGTTGGCGGCCGCCCACTGCTCGGCCTTCTGCTGCAGCAGCTCAATCAGGTCCCGACCGTCCTCGTCATTGCGGAGGAGGTGCATCTGGTTTACAATGACGACGAGGGGCTTCTTTCGCGTGCGCCGCATCCTCACGGCCACCTTTTCCAACTTGTTCAACGCGCGCTCGATGTCCAGCAGGGCCGTCGACTCGCGAGGACCCTTCTCGCTGAAGTAGCCCCCGATGTAGTCCTCATGATACTCGTAGTCTAGCGCCTTGCCGAGACGGCTTCTCACAATCTCCAGGTCGGCGTGCGCCTCGAACATGGCCACACCGTCACCGTCAATCTTGCGCATCGCCTCTATCAGCATGCTGCTCTTGCCGGTGCCCTTCTCGCCTATGATGAGGTAGTAGTGGCCAATGTCGGTGCCGGCGACGATGTCGTCGACGCGCTGCTGCTCGGGACGCTGCACCCAGTGCTGGTCTATGACGTTTTGGTGGGCGTGGGGGACGTCCTTGCCAATGGCGGCGAGCTCTAGGACGGGGTCGCCGGGGGTGAAGGCGTTGAGCATCTTGTTCATGACGAGGATCTTGTAGCTCTTGTGGTACATGTAGCCGGCTAGGGCAAAGCCGAGCCCCAGGACCACAATGGAGGCAAAGGTCGTGGCGGCGCTCTCCAACATCTTGCCAGCAAGAGTCGGCTCCTTGGGCGGAACGCCATCGTTGGCCTTGTGCTCTATTTGACCGGACGGTTAGCGAGCTGCCCGTACTGCACAGGGCAAGCTATCTGTATAAACAGCGGCTCTCAAGCATTGGATTAGTCGTCGATGGGGGTTTCGAGATTGTGACTCGAGGCAGCGTAACGAGCTTGGTCATCCCTTCAAGGAGCAATCTCGCTAGGCCAGGGGCATTTATCGCTATCCAGGCCGCGGGAACCTTGACAAATCCCTCACGTCACTCATTCAAGCCCACGGCACGCAATAAAGAATCCACGGACAAGAGGAGAGCTTCATACCATTTCTTTGATAGCTCCGCGTCGAGAAACGCACATGGCACGGCCTCGCACGTGCAAGCCTCAAGGTCAAAGGAGCCGGGCGCGTCAGCAGCCTTGCCAGCCGCACACCATTGGCCAAGTACACGCTCATTTCGCAGGTCGATGAGCCTCAAGCATAAAATAAAACGAGTGACATTTCACAAAAGAGACGTGGGCGTGGGGTTTGGAGCAACGGAAAGGGAACGGTTTTGAGCTGTTTCTGCGGAAATGACGATGGTGACGGGTTCCAGCTAGGTAAAAGCTTGTTGACGCCCCTCCCCCCTTGCTCGGCCCCCTGGGCTAAGTGTGTTGACCCTTAATGGATCCGGATTTTAGGGAGCAGAAGCCTTGGCAAACCCCTGTTGCCAAGGTGGCCGGCGAATGAGAACGGCTGTTTCAGACCTCGACTACGTGGCGTTCTGGGGAGTCTCCAGGATTCGATATGGAGCATGTACCACAGTGAACATCTCGTGTAACTCGATCATGTCATGCAAGGTGAGGTAGAAAAAAAAAAAGAAAAAAAAAAAAGGAAAAAAAGGAAAAAAAAAAAGGAAAAAGGAAAAAGAAAAAGAAAAAGAAAAAGAAAAGAAGTACCCAATGGACGGCGAGCAACAGGAAATACTGAATCTGGAGATGGTACCATGCGGCACCCAATCCGACTACATGACGCACGTACAACAAGATCGCCGACCACACCACTCAACCCCCAGCCTCCCCTAAACGAACCATCAATCCTTCTGTTCTCACCTTGAGCCAGGCACAGCCACAGCAGCAGAGGTTCTTTCTCTTCTTTTTCAGTCCCTCGACTCCCCTGACCTTGGCGCGCGGAAACCTGCCCTGGGACCCTTGCGCGACGCCGCAGCCCGGCCGCGCCTAGGCGGGATTGAATATCCCAACCGCCGCTATCCTGCAACTTCACCCAAACCAGCTCCGGCTCCATCTCCTCGTCTGCAGCTTCGTATCCATTGCTTTCACACCGTTTACTTTGGTTTCTACGCGGTGCTACGCCGCCTCATGTGTTCGTGCCCTTCGGAAGTCCCATCTGCTGGTGTTGTGCCGGGAATCTGTGAATGCACTCCGACACACCCTCCATCTGCCCACTTACACCCGTTGCCAGCTGCCAGACAGCCCGTAGACCTGCTTCCAGCAGCTAGAAGGACATCCAAAGGCTCTGTGAAAGGAGTGCTTCTGTAAAAGCCCCACCAATGTTGTGGTTTTTGACAAGTGTGGCTCATGAACGCCCAGCAACGCGTCGCCCACCCTCTCCTATTTATATTCCCCTTCCTCCTTTCCTCTCTTTTCCCTTCTTCTTCTCCCGTCCCAACCAAGTCTCGCAACCGACGGTTCGCCATCACCACCAACACTGCTTTTCGAGACGACGGTACGTAATGCTTGCTCTTCTCGATTCCTCCTCTCAACGAGGATTCTTTGATGCGTTCCGTCACTTACACAACGGCGGTATCACCTGCAGCAGAAGAGCATGAGCAAAGAGAAGAAGGAGAAGGAGATGGGCGAGGTCTCCCCCGGTGACGAGGGGGGACCTCGAGTGGCCGCCCCCAGGCAGCCCACTCGAGGCCAAAGTCCGAGTTACTAGGACATCTCGGACGGCGGCTTCGATTGGGAGGCCTGGGGGTTGGGCGGGGTGGCCTCGGCTGGGCGCCGCTTCGGCGGCAAGGTCAAGCAGCGGCTGGTTTCGGTGAGTCGATTTCTCTTTTGCTTTGACGTCACGATCTTATGTTCCTTCCCTCTGCCCATACGACCCACGACGTGGTTGAAGCCCTCATCGCAACACGTTACAATGAGATCATCACTCGCTACCTGCTTCCACTTCATCGAAGAGCCAGGCTACTGAGTGGTACTGGGAACAACTGGGGTTAGATCAACAGATGAAGCCCAAGGCTTTGAGTTGATATTTTGCAAGTCCGGTTCTTGACTACTCAAACTCAAGTGCCCTTGTTGTCATCTCTTTCTTCCCTTGGCTTGCCCCATCACTTATACAAAATGTTGTTCCCCGACTATGCAACGTCAACTTCCCTCCCGTCCCCTGACTTGACTTCGTCCCCATCTCTTGTCCCGGCTCGCTTTGATCCACCGCTAACATGGACGACAGGCGAGGCAGAGATCCGGGGGCCAGAGCTCCCGCCCTGGTGCTGGTGGACGTGATTCACCACCAGCCCAGGTTCTCCGCAACCCGACAGCGCTCGACTACGCCCGTTACTACGCCCACGCGCGAGAGCAGGCCTGGCGGGAGGGCCGCCGCTACAATGACCTCCCCCGCCCCGTCGTCACGGAGCTGTGGCGTAATGGCAGGCTGTTGGGCTTGGTTGTCGGGATCCCGCCGGGGGTTCGTTGGACGCGTCTGACGGGCCCCAACATGTCTTCGTCGCCCTCGCCACCGCGCCTCACCCTCGATCTCGGCGCGCAGATCATCCCCTCCATTTTGACGGAGACGAACCAGCGCATCGCCAGCATCGACCGCGTGTTGGTGCGGGCCCCCCGCCGTGCTTTGCCTCTGCCCTTTGTCATTTCGTCGCCCGGTGCTGCCTCTTCGGCTGCCTTCTCTCCTCGCCCCATACAGGCGGCACGGCTGTCTACTCGCAATAACATCCTGCGCAGCTCGCGGTCTGGGTTCCAGGAAGCTCTCCACTACAGAGATCGTTACGTTGACGACGACGACCCACCTGCCGCCTCCCAGTCTCTCCACGATATTAGCCAAAGCATCTACTCGCAGCATGAGGAGAACAACTCTGCTAGCGAAGATGACGCCAGCACCATTCGTTCTCACCATGCACCTCTCACGCTGCCCTATCACAGCGGCGGGGAGATGGACTACTCTTTACCAGGCTCCCGCGACACCATGATCTCTGACCTACGCCCCGCACCTCTAACCCTTTACCACGGCGGCAACGGCTTCGACCGTGCCTTTATCGACGCGGAGCAGACCATGGCTGTCGAACCTACCCACGCCGAGACCTCAAACGCCGAGACGAGCCTAGCCAGCAACTGGGATCCAGTGCAGCCAGAGAGCAGACTGGACGATACAATCAGGCAAATGGGTGAGTGCTACCGCAACTCAGTGCGCGAGAAGGCGGCCGCGAGAAGAGCTGCAGAGAGCGAAGAGCTCTATGGTGCCACGCCACGAGGAGGACCAACTCCAGCACAAAGGCCTTGTACGAACCCGCAGCCGGCTGAGGCTATTATTACCGACGAGTCACTTGCTCATATACATCCCGTTCTCCGCGATGACTACCGCAAGCAGATGGCTTCTGCCAGAGCTACTGAGCCTATTACACCCTGGGGTCCCCAGGTTCATTCTGCTCATCTTGCCGAAGGCGTTCCTCGTTCCAACTCGCCCACTATACCCCTTGCCGTGGACTTGCGAAGAGTAGAGGCCTTCATCTCCCCCATTACATACACCGCGGACCATGAGCTACGACCAAACCGTCGCCATGGCATCGCCCAACCTACCGCCCTTGAACCTGGATCGTCCGTACCGTATACCCCCGTCATCGAATCTATTCGCGTTGCGACCACTGGTGAAGATAATTTCGTCCACCATCTTACAGAAGGCCAGTCAGTTCTTGAGCTCCGCACTATTTCCTTCGGCATGGGCGATAACCGCATCATAAATCAGAGACATATTACCGGCGGTCCTTGGAACGCTTCTATCTACAACGATGGCAATAACGCCGAGTCTCTTGAGCTTCTTGGGCACGGAAGAGCGAGCAGCGGAAGACACGCAGGACAGCACACACGTCTCGGCGATGGTGATGGTACCATCTTGTCAGAAGAAGCACGCCAGTTCGCCGCTTCACGATTCAGGAACGTCTCTGGCCCGACCGCAACCGATAATATCCTCCTTGTCCCTACTCGAATAGCCGAAGTTTCTACGACAACCCAGGAACATACCTCTCAGTCGCCCAGGCAGACCGCAGACGAAAAGAAGAGCAAGAGAGCAACCGAGAAGAGCCCTGCGATTCCCTACAGCCTTTCATCATCTTCTAGCCAGTCCACTGCTTCTAGCCGCGCACAAACGCCTGGCCGAAACCCGTCCGGACGTGTGCAAAAGATCGGGCAATTTATCAGCAACGTGTACAACCCTCCTCAGAGAACTCCTCGAACGCCTAGACATGATGTCCATCAGGAGCTGTGCTGGGACCCTTATAGTAACCCGCCGCGGTACATCACACAAGCTGAGCTGCAGGAACAGAGACGACAGAGGGAGGCGGCGGCTGAAACCCAAGCTCGTGATAGCAATGGAAATCACGATGCGGGCCAGAACCAGGAGATTTCTCATGATACCGGAATTTCCAGCCAAACAGCGGATTCCCTCAGGTTGCGACAATCTCAATTCAACGTGTCTGCCGGTGTTTCCTCCCCCGTTATGCAAAGGGCCATCAATACTCCCCTCCCACCCTCACGAAAATCCTCCAGGGTCGTATCTACTGAGACCAAGATAACCGCGCCCTCCCTGACCTCCGAAGCCAGCCCATCCATCGAGCCTCAGTCCTCGCGATCGAGAAGACCCAGCCACGCATCCTCATCCGGATCCCGTGCCTCCAGTCTAATCCCAGCGACCGGCTTCTATACCGGCCGCTCCATCCTCGAACGGAGCGTGCCTGCACGCGCACCTACGCCAATCCCGTCTCCAAACTCTCCACCGAGGCAGAGTCCTCCACCAAGGCCCCCTAGACCCTCTGAAGATCAAATTCCATACGAGTTGCTCCGTCTCCGAACCGTGACGCACCGTATCGAGTTGCCGCAGAGCAGGAGCGCCACCGCCGTGCAGACAGGGGAGCCGAATAGGACATTTTGGGGTGGCTCAAGTGATACTTCGAGACATAACCGGCAGAGAGTGGGCGCAAGAATGCATGATACTACTCAGCAGACGACTTCGCTGCACATACCAGTTCGCCCGGCGACTGCTGCAGACCAAAGACCATATCACCAACGTTCTGTGACTACACCAACTACGCAAATGCCTGCTTCACCAGCAACATCCAACACTGAGAACCGCAAAACAAATGAAAGTAGCATGCCGAAGACCGCTCGAAACCAGCATACTCCCCAGTCAACCCAATCTGGACTGGGCGTTCCAAAGCGAAGTGATAGGCAGCAAAGCGATACAGCGCAAGCCAAATCTCCAGAATTCGTCCGGCAGAGAACCGTGACATACCTACCAACATCCCCCTCGACCGTGCCCAAGACGCCAAAGAGGTATCCCAAAGAAACCTTCCCGTTCACCAACAAAGCAACTTCCAGCAAGGAGCGATCCCTGTCGTCCGCAGTGTCTTCGTCTTCAAAGTCAGCCAAGACCACCAAGACGCGATCCAGGCTATCATCGTCCTCTTCCTCGAGCAACACTCTGGTTCAGCCATCATCCGTCGCCGGGACTTCCTCGCTCATGTCGCGTTTCAACACCACGGGCCTCGGCTTCCGTAGTCTTCGGCTGAAGGCCAGCGCGGTAGATCTCTTCAAGTCCCGACAAGACAGCGGCAGCAGTGGTGGTAGCGATAAGAAGGCCATGAAGAAGGGGTAGCGCGGTTCGGAAGACGCCCGAAGATTCTCAGAGGTTTTACTCGTGCACATGTCACTATGCCAGTCCCTAATTTCGGCAGGCTGGGCTCGTTTTGATGTCGCGAAGCCTTTCTAAGTTGCATCCCAGAAGAGTTTATCAGTCACGCCACTTTTGTTTTCTTTGCTTTTCACGTCATGGTCCCCACAGCTTTCACTGACGTGTTCTTTTCTTTCGCCATCGAGGTTGTGGAGTACTTTCATCCAGTTGTTTGCCTCCGTCAGGTTATTTGAGAGGGCCCATTTCCTTTCCGCTTGCCCAGAGCTTCACAAAAGATTGGCAAGCTTTATCACTGAGCAGACTTTGCTTTACCAGACGAAGACTAGCCTTGAGAGAAAGCTTTAAGAATCATGCCCCTGCTTAGGACAACGGCATGCACATTGTATGATGTCGAGACAGTACGATCGGGAAGAGGATTCCGGGCTTCTAGCTAGTCATTTCCTGATGCTTGCATCTGCATCTCTACGCAAGGGTGCTTGTACATGCACGGCATCCGTCATGCAGGATTAACAAACCCTGGATCCACGAAAATTGGGCTCTCTTAGTGTGATATGTGGCAAACCCCAAAATTGTACAGTAATTTGTCGTAATTCACAGAAGAGTAAATTGCTTGTCGACAAATGGAGTTTCTGCCCGGGGCTCCGGAGTCTCGTCCGCAGGCAATTGTGGAACACATGGCTGGTATCGTTAAAGAAGTCCCAAGATCATACGATAACATTATGAACACCCCGTGATGCAGCAGGAACCTTTCTTCCGGCAGTTGTATCCATCCTTGTTCGTCGAGAGGGGGGGTGCCCTAAACTTGCTGTTGGGGTATCTGGAGGTGTACTCAGCCGTGCCCATGCATGTCTCACCCCTGTAATGGCGGGTGGGAAATGACCGGTCATAGTGAGGCTTACGGTGCCGTTCAGCAACACGCGTAACAACATGCAGCCAATATCCGATGCCTCTACGGTCCCGTACGTGATAATTTAACACAAGGCACGAGACGAGAGGCACAACCTTCAGAGAGGGAGGACGGTCACAGCCTCCCTCGAGATTACAGTGTGACATGATGATACGAAACCTGCGGGAGGTCTCCATGGAAGGGATTGGTGTACAGCCGACTTCATGCTTGTTCATAGACTTCGGTAAAGAAGCTGCAAGGAAGACCAGCATCGGCCGTCATCCCTTGTCGGGATCTTCTATGGATCGCAGTCGCCAAGTCTCAAACATTGCTCAAATGAGCATTTCGCCAGCCACCAAGCGGCTCGGCCGAAAGATCTGAGGGATCACCTGTGGAGACGGGCCGGCGTTTCTAGGGAAAGAAACAGGAAAGAGAAACTAGGATAAGGCATTCGTACAACCTGAGTGCAAAGGGTTTTATGGGTAGCTTTTCGGAACCCAGCCCGCGTGCTCTGATTGGCTCGCTTGTCGAATCGTAAGGGTCATCACTTTTGGATGAAGGTGATGTGAAGAGGAAGGCAATGAGCTGCTGCCCTTGGACACGTATGGATCAGCACTTCATCCTAGACCTCGATGCTGCCGATCCCCGAAAGTAATGCTGTTGCCCACCGCCATGATGCCCAAGCAAAGTCGATATGCCCATCTCCTTGAGCCCCCGCTAAGGGGTGGTGCACGGCTAGGGCAAGGGAACGGGCATATGCCGTCAACATTGTCTAATACTGCAAGGCGGTGATCGATCTCGTGCCAATCCCGACACGTTCCTCGTCCGATCAACCTCGGATCGTGCAGATATCCATAGGAAGATCTTGACCTACAGCTTCAGCTCCTCCTCTCCCCATCGTCAGGTCCGTGGGCGATGCCTGATCCCTTCTCGCCAGGGTTTGTGGACATGGTGTGAACGCAGCAGCGACGGCGCTCCCTTACCAGTTCAATGACTAGCACACCGACGTTGATTGCTCACCGATATCTTGAAGATCAGGGTCTGCAGTATCAGCCCAGGCAGAATCCCCACACATGGCCGACAGGACGGGAAAGGTCGGGAACAAGTTTAGTGCTCTCGAGTACTACGCTGTATATCGTACACCGCATGTTTGGTAGCCTTGCGGCTAGAGCCTCGGGAGAACAAGCGTATGGAGGGAGGCTAGCATTAAACTTGGTAGGTAGGGGAGGGAGATCAGCAACATGGACCAAGCCTGCACAACTACGGAGCAGTCAATGGCCCGGTCAGCGCGTGAGCACGTATAGTACCTGAATGAATGCTTTGCCTATCCTGCGCAAGCCCCCTATTGTGCATATCATTGTCGTCACGAACGAGTAAGGAATCGTCGCATGACTGGGGCTGGTGGGTTTCCTTCTTCCGAGATCAGAGATGAGCATCCACTAGATCTGTCCATCTCTGCGCTGCTTCGGGGCAAGCCCAGGACAGGATCAAGGAAAGGGGCAGCGCTAAACGGCTTGACGGGCGGCTAAGCAGCATCATTTGACTGGAGTGGAGCAATGCGTCTTTACCAGGTGAGCCCGTCGGTTGTTTTTAGGGAGAAAGAAACGTGAAGGAAACGGTGAAGTGCAGACAGAACAAGATCTGGACACGGATCAAGTGGGCCGACCACAGATCTGTATGCAAACTAGCCTGGGCCTGCAAGATGTGCAACCACCTCGGCGGTAGTCCTGCAATGACCTGTACAGGACTATGGGCTAAGGTATGGATTGCCCCGATCGTCCGCAGCTCGTCGGACCCACGGCCAGATGCGAGAATCCCTTCCCCACCATCAATTAATCATGGGACTTCCCATAACGTCAAACTTCAGTAATGGAACTCTTCTTTTGGGCATTGTCGATGCCCTCAGGGTGCCCGGTTGTGGCCTGATCGGAAGACAAGAGCGAGCACTGGCCTCGTAGCTTGTTGGCCCCCATGTCGCGCGAGGGGGTGTCTAGGGAAGTCGGGCCTCGTCGCCCCGCGGGAGCGTCCTTAAACGGTAGCGTGCAGGTCGTGTCGTCGTCGCATCTTGGGCGCAGAAGTAAGTCTTGAAAGAGTTCGGATTGGAGAGGAATCACCGTGGGTGACCCGGCTGCCTAGCCACAGAAGGAGGTGAGGTGTAAATAGTAGACAAGATGCAAGTCGGACTCAAGCTGAGGGGAGTCCCGCTTGAGCTCGTCATGCATTCACACACCGCATCCCGAGATACAAGCATGGCCGTCTGCTTCGTAAACTGAGTAATTGTCCTTGTGAGCGAGACGCGCCGCCCCCCAGTTTTTCAATTTGTTGAATGGCCAAACCATATACGGAAAAACACGGCCATACTAGGGTCGCCAGGGTCGTGTCAGCCTCGAGCTGGGCCGCCAATTGTGTTTCCACTTGCAACACCGAAACGGCGTGCTTCAACCTACTTATGCTGTGGTGGTGTGGCGAGAGGCAGATGCATTGGAGCTCCTGGAGCAAAGCCACGTACAGTAACACCACATTACGCTGGTAGTCGTTCCTCTAAAATCCGTCGGGGCAAGCGATTCGGGCTCCTCGGGATTGGACCCCAGCTTTCATGCCATGGCCCATTCCCACGGGATGCTTCCTCGCTGGTGCGTGCCAGTGCCATGCAGTTGGAAGATGGGGCCACCCCCTGCCTTTACTCTTGTATCTAGAGGTACCGCTCGTGTCAGCGTCAACTTGGGGCAACCTTTTCAGACTGCACGCGGTTGGATCGGGACGACCACAGCTACTGGATCGCATATAATGCACGCTCATTCGCCGAAGGGGTGGTGTCAACAGCCTGCCCCTGCCCCTCCCAGAATTGGATCAGGCTCCTCCCGTTATCATGTTCTTTGGGAACAGTATGGATGTAATACGGTAGGGTATCATCGGCATAACTGATGGCAATATGATTTTTAGGTGAGCGTGAGCATGAGCGGACTGCATGGCGGCGTGGACCAGGGTTGCTGGCAAAAGTGGACGAAGTTGCGCATGGGTAACTGCATCATGATAGTTATGTCTCAGACGTGCGTACGACAGCCACTTAGTAATAATGTCACTTGACGACAGCAATAAAACTTGCGTCATAACGGCGGTATATGCTGTGTGTCTCAGTCTAGGAGACAATCCCAAATTCAGAGGCTTCGGTAACAAGCAAACACCATTGCCTTTGGGATGTGTGTAACCGAATTCTGGGAAGCGAGAACCCACCAAGTGCAGCCCTTGCCTTTAAATCTGCGAATCAACCATGGTTCAGTTTTAGGGGATGTGACCGAAAATCCTGCCACCAGGTCTAAACGTGTGATCCTGTAAGTAGTTCCTAAGTGGCACTTCCCATTGGGATATCCATGGTCAACATGGAGAACTGCTCATCTTGGGAAGAATAACCGCTGCACAATCCTTTGGCCGGGTGCTGGTGTTGCTTCTCGGGTTGATGCTGTGCCTTGACTCCTATTCGGGTGAGCCTGGAGATAAGCATTCACAGCGGCTGCCCATGCCCTTGCCTGCCATGCCCGACCATTGGCTCCCGCCCTGGTCTCACGATACCTAGTCGTACCACCGACGGCAATGCATGGGAGCGTGCTGGCGTATGCTGGCGGCAAGGATGGCGTGGCCCATAGCGACAATCTGCATCTAGTAGGTATTTGTCCGGCGTGTCATGGCAAAGCGACGGATGAGCCGACCGTGCTCAGCATCAAAAGCATCTATCGGTGGGCCCTTTGTCAAACCGCGCGTGACACTCATGCCTCGACCCGGCGAAGCAGGGCCATGTGTATTTGCCTCTAGCTGCATATCGCTTATGAGATATTCTGGCATGAACACGTACCGAATGAAGGGATCAACCCACTTCAAGGACAGGCAAGTTAGATCCACCGAGAGGCGGTCCTTCCATTGCGGGCGAACCAGGACATGAACCCTGCAGTAGTATGGCAAGTTTGGTGCCTAGGATGTGATTGAAGATGCAGTTTGCCTACTATTGGGTGGCACAGCTTTTTGGGTGCTTGATCTGGCCAGGCCACGCAGACAGCTCGGTGCCAGGTGTGGTGTTTTCGCAGTCCGGTCCCACACGCCTAGGTTACATGCTCCCATTAGTTATTCGCCTGGGCAATCCTACATCCTTGCCTATGTCAACGTGGGGGTGCTGGCGCCATTCTCAAGCGCAGTCGAAGCGAGGTAGGCATCGTGGTCTTGGTCAATGACTCGAGAGCCATGATTGGCACAAAGCGAGCGTTGACATAATAGTCTACTCGCGCAACTCAGCTGTTCCATGGTCGTCAATTTGCAATGGCCTTCTTTGGGCACCAAGCACGCCGTTAGCCCGCCACACGGGTTTGAGACGACTGTCCCCGCGTTTCCAATACAGTCGCCCTGGTTCATCCTCTACTTGTCTCCGGGTCGTTCACGGACTCCTGCTTCTTTGTCGAAGTCATCCAGCGTAGCAGAGCTCAGTCTTGTATCGTTTAGCCAAGGCGAGCGCGGTGGGCACGGAGGGGTCCGTGGGTAAATAGGGATCGGACGTATTAGCCGGTAGGGGGAGCTGGGGGCTATGACTGCAAACTAGCCATAAAGGTATTCATCAACCCATCAGATTACACGAGAGAATGGAGAGACAGTTCCCGAAGCTAGGGATTTGGTGGGGTTCCGTTACTCTTTCGTGCGTTAGCGACGAGGTGGCTTGATATGACCCCGCGAGACGATGTTCTATCCTGCCAGGGATATATCGTATCCTGGCGAGTCAATCAGCTGAGGATAGGAAATGCTTGGGTAGAGTTGAGTACATGATGGAGTCGGTGGAATTCGCGCGGAGCCAGAAGCCCGATGGTGACTTACAGCCATGCGTTTTCAGGTGCAAAACGCGCAAATGTCGAAGCCTCTGACGGCCGATCCAACTATCGCAGCACCAGGAGGGATCAGCCGTGGCGTCCTAACCTCAGCTGGTTGGCTGGTGTAGTCTGTTGAGCCAGCTGAGAAGAAAGACAGGGAATGAGTAGAGGCTACCGGTGCCTGATTAGGAAGGTTATTGGGTTTGAGAATGATGTGCATATTTGACAGGAGTCTTTGCAACTGGGTTCCAGGCGTGTTGCGCCAGCGTGGCAGTTGAGAAGCTTGCCAGGAATGGCGCATACCAAAACATTCGTTGAGGCTCCCCGCGAGCACCATGCACAGTACTAATGCATGCCCACTTTGTACTGTGCAACATAGCACCTCCCGAGGTACCTTAGGTACCTCATTTAAGGGAAGGAAGGTGCGAACATGGGGTTGCGGCTGAAGGAGCTCCTGGCAGCGCCCTCTCAGCGGGAAGCCAGCACCCAAGCTACCTTCCCTACGAATGGCCCCGTCGTCTTGAACAGATTGATTTTGGGCGACTTCAACCTACACAACACGCTACCACATCACATGGAGTGAGACAACCGTCTCCGGCCCGGCGTTGCCAAGGGTTGTGCGCTGGTGTGGCCGTCGACGCCAGTGCCCGGCTTGTTGTGCTTCCGCGGAAACTGCACACACTGTACCATGTACGTTGCGCCCGCTGTCTCACACAGGCCTCTACGAGTTGTGTATCTCGTGGCGGCGGGGAATGTCGGCCTTCAGCCCATTCTCATGATATAGACGAAACGCTTCCTGGGAGTGGAGATGGCTTTGTCTCGTGCATGGCTCGTCACCTCGGGCTGTCGATCAGGTCAGTCCCCCAGCATCTCATAGGCTCGCCATGCCGCTAGCTGTGGAGGGCTGCGACACCATCTGCCACTGACGGGTTCCCTAACAAGCCAGGGCGTGTTGGGCGGGCGGGAGCCGCAGTGCGTATGTAGAGACGAGACTGCCAAGAGCCCTAGGGTCTGCGCAGGGCTCGGCCAATCGCTCCATCCTGTACAGCTGTGTGTCTGCCCAATCTAGTCACTGGAGGCGCAAGCCCGCTCCTTCGTTGGCAGACTCGACAACGTTGCACAGCATCAAATACACGCTCCGACGCACGCAGGGCTAGGCCTTCCATGCACGAGGCCGCTTCCGGCAACCTTCGATGAGCGTTGCGGGCAAATCACACGCATTCTGCATTCCCAGCAGTCCCAGAGATTATCCCAATGATATCATACTACAGCCAGCCCGCTCAGCAACTACGGAGTCAAGCCGCTAGTACGACCCCGGCGGTCGTCACGCCGTACGAGCACCATATTCATCCTGGTGAATCGAAGTTTCATCGACCACATTGCCATGTTTACCATTTCTCCGCGAGGAAGGGTCGCCGTCGCACTGGTCATTGGCGGACGATGCCGGCCGGTGTACAGTATGACAAAGAGTATCACGAGAGAACATCGTTTCCATGCTGCTACTTGTACGCCCGTCGACACCACGATGACGACTACGACGACTACGACGACGACGACGACGACGACGCCAGTCAGATCCGTAATACGAATGCATCCTCCACTTGTCGCGCATTACTGCCCGCTGCAATTTACTGCCTCCACCTTCATCCGCTTTACCATAACACTGGGAACTCGATCCCATGCCTTTCAGCACATTTGAGCTTACACGCAGTGCTGCTGTCGTTGTGCGTCTGCCACACCATTCCGCCTGACATTGTCGCTGCGTATAGATTCAAGTTGCCTTTTCGGGCTCCAAGGGCTTTCGAGAGTGAGCCGTCAGCCTAGGCCTAGACCTATACTTCAAAGTACCTCCAAGTCCTCACGACAAGGACTTTGCAGGGGGTTCTCGTACGCTAGGACCAGGACGGGACCATGGCCGCTGTAATCTGTGGTGGAGAAGCTGCCAAGACCTGACCCCCCCATCTATAGCTTGGTTCGGTTGACCCCGTTCGGTAGGCCATCCATCCCTTGGATGGGCGGGTGGCCCTGGCTGGTCGCAGTCACCAAGCGAATTCACCCCCCTCCCCTTAGCATCGTTGGTGCATGGGAGCTAAGTTGGGATACGGCATGGGTGGGCTCGGCATCGTGGTTGTTGTTGAGCGACCTGAACACATCTCACTACCCTCAGTCATCATCCCACACCCCGTGCCCTATGCTGTTTCGTGCCCAGAGTGTCACTGTTGCTCGTGCTGCGCCATTTCGCTCCACGATGAATGTGGGGAGCCCTGACACGCCGTCGACGGAGGCATCTGCTTGAATCGACTCCCTGGACCCTGTCGCCCTGGCCACCAAATAAACCCTCTCTCCACCCAGCAGCCCCTCCATCCCGTCTTCCTGCTTTCTTCTTTCTCCTTTCCGCACTGTTGCTTGTCGCCCTTGTCGCGATCGTCCATTCGGTTGCCCTTGCTAGGCGGGCCTAGGGTCTTCGATCAACCCTCCTCAATGCTGTTCTCGATGCTCAACCACACTTGATCCGGTCGCCACCAACAGCAGCCAAGGTCCACATAGCAATACACCCGCCCACGTCCTCTATCTGTCCTGCCGATATCACATCCGCACAAGAGCGAGCAGCACCTCCGAAGAAGTCCTCTACGGGAATACTACATCTACCGCTCACGACTTCTGAGCTCTGTCAGCCAATCTTGGGTGGGCATGTTGTTTTCTGTGACGGACGATGGATCATACCTATGCGCTCGCAGCGGACAGGGGAGAAATGGCCTGGTCAGATAATCAAAGTCTTTCTTCCGACGAAGGACATAGAGAAATCGTTACACCGCTCTCCCCTTTGTCCCTGGAATCTACTTGGCTGAGTGCCAATTCGGTCGTTCAATTTCCGACGGGCCAGATATCTCCCGTCAGCTCCGCCATGGACATGACCACGGACTCGACAGCCCCAGCCATGGTTCACTCGGCATCGTCGTGTACGGATTCATGGAGTAGTGGATGTGCAGAGAGAGAGGAGAACGACCACGATGTGCAATGGGAGCAGGGCTCGGATGATGTTCTTGCAATTCCGAAGCTGGAGCCCGTGGAGGACGAGTTTAACCTAAACGAGCTTCAGAACGCTCCGCCAGCAAACGCCGCGAACGGGGCACCCATCAAGCAAAAGCGACCCCGAGGGAGACCAAGAAAGCACCCTCTCACTCCGGTTGTTCCAGCAAGCAAGGTCACCAAGGGTCGCTCAAAAACGGGGTGCATCACTTGCAGGAGGCGGAAGAAGAAGTGCGATGAAGCCAAACCACGCTGTATGATCTGTTCGCCTGTCACCGGAACAAAAGAATAGCACTAACACTCGCTAGGCATGAACTGCGAAAAGAATGCAGTGGTTTGCGAAGGCTACCAAGAGAAGCAGCTTTGGAAAAGTGGTAAAGAACGAGCTGAACAAGGTAAAGACCCCGTTCGACGCCAGCTCCTTCACATCTAACCTGATGATGTAGAACGAATATGGCGTGACAGCGTACCCGTCATAACGATACAGCCCATCTTTCATGGTGTTGAGACGGTCGAGGACAAGATATTCTGGAAGCACTACATCAGCAACTTCAGCAATGTTCTGACGGTGGAGGGTGAGGCCAAAAACGCCTTCAAAGACATTCTCCTCCACTTGGCAAACCATCACCAGGGCCTAATGCACTCCATCCTCGCAGTGAGCAGCAAGCACATCGATTTTGACACCCCATACGGGGCCAAGATCATGCAGGAAAACCCCACAACCAGTCGACAGGCTCTCCAGGACAGGGCTGCTTATCACCACGACGAAGCCCTGACACGCCTTTACGACGATATGAGCAAATCGCTGGATAAGGACGATGATGAATACGAAACTGTGCTATCGGCACAGTATGGGCAGATGTTATGTTTGCTGTTGAAGACGCGAGCCGAGGGCAATGCAACGGGCGAGCATCGCCTGCATCTGCAGGCGTATCAGAAGCTGATTGAGCAATCGCCACCAGAAGACCCAGGTCTCTATACGTTTATTACCGAATTCTTTCGATACCACATTTATGCCGATGACCTATTCTGGCATCCGGAAATGGGCACCCAGCGGCTGTCTTCAGACGACTGGCAGCCAGCAACGCCGATCCACCCCCCAAGGCTGTTGGGTGTCGCGGATGGTCTCTTCCAGTACCTGTCGCAGATCACCAGCATCCGGAACAGCATCCGGGCCAATATCGCCTCGGCAACGGATCCCTTGGTGGATTACACCAGCCTATACCGTGCTGCCGAGATCGATGCAGCCATCCGAGAATGGACACCGCAGTGGCCCAGTGGAGACAGCCGAGAGCGTGTCGGGCTGCTCTACAAGCAGATGCTGTGGGTGTACCTCTTCAGGACCATCTACCCGCCAACATCGATGCCGACACCTGTTCGGCGATCTACCTTCGACTCGTTCCCCATTCCCACCGCACCTCCGCATATGCCGCAGCGTCGAGCCTCGATGGCTGGTACTACCCGGACTATAGGGCCCGGCGGTGCTCCTGCTCACAATCCGATCAACGACGCCTCAGTCGTAACTCAGAGCTGCCCCTCGTCCCGCACTCCCTCTCGCACCAGTTCCATGCACGAGCAAGATTCCCAAACGTCGGCAGCCCCACGGCCGAGTGCTCTTCGCAGATCGTCGCCGCCCCCAATCCGCCGTCCAGCACACCACGATCGGCGGATCACATTGGCCGTCGAGGAATCACTCGCCATTCTGGAATCGTTCAAGCCATCAGATCCCGTGCAGACTTTGCTGCTGATCCCTTGTCTCCTCATTGGCACAACATGCTTCGAGGCAGCTCAGCAAGACCGCGTCCGCGCAGCAGTGAAGGCCGTCCGGGGCTACACTGGCTTGCGAAACTGCGATCGTGTGGCTGAGCTGCTCGAAGAACTGTGGTGCCTGATGGACAAGGGACAGTGGCTTGCAGTATGGGACTGGCAAGGTGTGGCGAGGCGCAGGGGACTGGATTTCCTCTGCACGTAAGCCTATCAATCGTTCCGGCCTCGTTTACTGTACATTCTTATACATGATCATCTCGTCCGACCCTTCCTTTCGGACATTATGGAACGACTGCGCAGCACAAGGCGTTGCTGTAACGACTGGGCTGGTGTTGTCGGTGGTGCGACGACGAGGCGCAACCGGGACCACCAGCCCCATCATGGATGCATTCACAAGAAGATGTTTCAGCAGCCATTTGAGAAGGCACAGTTTTCATTACCATCATTGCCAAGTATCGGCACCAGCACCACGGCCCACGAGACCGTTTGCATCTTAGATGGCGCTCTATTCGGATATAGAGAAGCACTTCATTACAATTCATGGGGCTTGGCGTTGTTTTGCATTCGTGGTCGCGCATTCTTCATTCGCGTACATCATTATCATCTCTTTTTGGTTAAGCTTGTTCCGCTTAACCACTGCATTGCCTTGGCTCACGGTTGGACCAATGGTTGGGAGTACTTTCCTCCCCTTTACAGGCGGCAGTCATGGGGTTCATATGTAGATGGGTTGGGCAGCGTTGTCTTTGTCTCTTACAGGCTGGTCCGGACCTTTGGATTTGCAGGTCCAGCGGCCTACGTGGGAGGGAGTTTAGGAACCGACGCTCGGTTAGAAGTGGGAAATTGAAATCAAGTTGAGATGATGCAGTGCCCACAAAGAAGCCTGTCCCGTAACCTGACCAAAGCAGCCGAGGAACCCTTGTGATGCGCAGACACCGGTAGAGACGACGCCCGCGGGCCAGCAGACCAGAGACTTGCCCACTCCTTACCATGGACGCGTAGTCTTTCGTTGGCCAGGCCATGCCAGACGGCCCCGCCGCGAAGAGCAAGCGGGTCTGGCCTGCGGGTATGCAACGTAGCAGGATTTTCATGCAAAACCTGCAAGCATGGTTCCGAGCAAGGGAGGGGAGCTGGAGGAGGAAGGAGATTCTAGGCTTTTGGATAGCAGCAATAGGGCATGGTGCCGATAGGCTTGACTGGACGAAATACGGTACGGAATCTGTAAAGAACCTGCTCCGGGGCACACACACACATACATACGTGGGGGTTCACGATGGGAGTCGTGGCGAGCAATGTCACTCTGCCCGTTGCTAGTCGGCGGTCCAGCACAAGCAACTCCAAAGTACTTTGGCAGACGAACCGAAGAGCAAGGCCATCCGGGTCAGAAAATATCATGTTGAAAAGACTTCCCCTTGTACGCTTTTCACATATATAGGCACTAGGAGGGACCTTTTGCATCCCCTCCATTCTCGCCGACCCTGATGCAGTTGACGGGTGCTTGGCGCCCAGCAGCCAACTTCGGGATTTGGGCGAAGGGGAAAAGCCAAGGGGAAAGCCAAGGGAAAAGCCTATTGCATTCCCCCTCCTCCTTGGCGATGCCCTTTTGCCGGTCCGACTTCCTGCACGCGGGTGCCAAGCAGGATCGACAGCAAAGAAGATAGCCGTGGCCTGTCATTTATGTATGCACTCGGGGCAATATATCGGTGGCATGGGGATGGGCGTTTTCATTTTTTTCGACTCGTCATGTTTGGATCGCGATGCAAGAGGGGGGGGAGGACAAAAGCAGGGAACGACGTGCAGAGCCAAGATTGCGGAACCGTCTGGAGGGTTTTTAATTCTGTTGGTTCGAGGAAAAGAGAGGG
>KL660107.1:0-34365 GCA_000732775.1 Stachybotrys chlorohalonatus IBT 40285 | reverse complement strand
GGGTTGGTCGTACAGTAGTCCGAGGTTTACGGACGTCAATAACGAACAAGCAATAGCAGAGTGACGGCGGGGCTTTCGCTCACGACAGACTCTGGAACGGGATTTGAGTTGTCAAGAACGGGAAAATGGATGCATGTATGAATGTTCCAATGCCGACTTCTCGCTACAGTATCTGCCGAGACATTTTCCCCGCCCCATCACCAAAACCCACTTTACGTACACCAGAAAACCACAGTTGACAGTTGGTGATCGCGATGATGGCCCGTGGGACTCGCTTCCGCTACTACATAAACAAGGGCTCGCTGTTCATACCTTCCCATGGCCCGTCCTCCCCCCCCCCCACGGGGCAGCGCCCGTCATCACCCGCCCCTTGGACCCGGCGGCAGATTTGTTCGCCATACAGCCTGTTGGTCATGCACGGGTCTGCTTCCCCGGAGGGTGCGGCTTCTGCCTCCCCCCGGCTAACCTCCGCGCGTGGTGGTGAGTGGGATGACGGATGCGCAAGGACTGTGTGTGACACGGGTGGTATCTTTGCTTTTTTCCCCCTCATCGCTGCGGTTGAGGTTTGGTGTGTCTGTAGTCTGTCCTATCCGCTGAAAGCACGTAGGGTGCCGGAAGATGCACAGCTGTTCTTGCTTGTCAGTGGTCGCTCGGAGTGTTTCGTTATTTCCACCCATCACATCGCATGGCCAGTCACTTCCTTCGGGACACGGTACGGTAGAGACAGAAAACATACTATTCTAGGTTGTAGGGGGTTACACACAGTCCTTTAAATCATTGTATTCTCACCGGACCTTTGGCTACGAAGCCGCGTGCTCTCAGAGCGGCAACACCAAGCCCAGCTTGTCAAACAAGTAAAGACAAAAGAAGCACAAATATCGTTACCCTCGACGCCGCCCAAGCAGATCCTCAGCATACCCTAGTTCACTCGTCCCGTTTCTCGCCCTCAAAGTAGAACTTGCCCAGCCGTTCTCCTCCGGCTTCCGGGCTCCCTAGTGCGGCCGTCCCTGCACTTGTCTCGCCGCTGTCGAGGCGCTGCACTATGCGCTCTGCGGTTTCTCTTCCGGGGCCTTGACCAGCTGGCACGGGACCCCGGAGAGTCGTGTCGACGAAACCATCTTGACTACCTGGGTGTCCTGGGTGGTGGCCGTCGGCCACCCCATCCATCGTGCGAGCCTCTCGCCGCTCTTGGATGGCTGCGGCTGTCGTGGTCACTAGTGTTTCTCCTCCCATGGCAATGTCGCGGTCTCGTCGCATGTCACTCAGTCCCGAGTTGGTTCGTTCGGGACCAGGCGGGGCAGCATACGCCTGTTGCGCCGTCGTCATTCCTGGAATTGGTCGGCGATGATAAATGGGTCCGGAGACGGTGCTACTGGCGCCTTCGCCGAAGCCAACGAGAGATGCCGAGCCGTCGTCACTCATGCGGTCGTCATATCCCCCAACAGAGCGCGCACCCATCGCATCCAAGTCCTCGTCCATCGCATCGGGGTCGGCGCCCAGGCTAGCCACAGACTCGGCTTCGCGATAGTTGGTGTCCGTGCTCAGCAAGTCCTCATCGCGCTCTCCTGGAGCGCGCGAGCCTTCTCCCTCTCCGATATGGCTCTCGGTTGCGCTAGCCGTTCCAACCGTGCTCATCTTGGTTACCGCCACAGGCTGGCCATTGCTGTCGAAGTAGGCGGGGGTAAGGTGCTGGCTAGCCGGGTAGTTGGCCGGGAAGTTGACGGGAAAACCCGTGGTAGAAGTGGGTGTGGTCTGAGGTGAAATGGACGATCCGCGACCTTGCTGCTGCGGCGCCGCACGGAGGGTTGATACACGTTCTAGGCCAGCGAGCCGGGAAATTCGGTCGGCGCGCTCAGCTTCGAGGCTGGTGGTGGACGGGTTGTGCTGATGGCCGCGACCGGGAAGTGCGCCTTGGCCTTGGGGAAAGTGCCCGCGATGGCCGTCCTTGATGGCCGTAGTCGACAGGGCGGATAAGGAGGTGGTTGTGCTGGTTGGGGTGCCACTGTTACCCGGGCAGGACAGCTGTTAGCTCATGTAGACTACGGCGTCAAGGTGACACGGGGGCATGCCCCGATGAACGATAGGTTCTTGGGGGTCTAGAGCGATACATACGGCATCTCTGGGGTATCGGGATGGGAGCCGGGAGCAGGCAGGTTGATAAACGTCGGGTGGGACGTGGTGGATGATGACGCCTGCGCCATGGTGTCGGGAGGTTCAAGGGTAGTCTCGTAATGTGTGTTCGTGTCTGTGTGTGTGTGTTGAAGTCACGGAGCGTTGCGCCAGCGTTGCTCTCGAGATAAAGTCACGCGATGCCAGCGCGGTTCGAAGCGGACGGGTTGTATGTGTATCGCTGTTCAACAACAGTCGGATGGGAGCATGTGACGCAATATAGCGCAAAGGCAGCAACCAGATAGAAGGCACGCAGTTTCGATACAGCTTCCGGACAGCCGAGGGACTATAAGAATCAAAGACGAGGAATGACCTTGTTACCAACCCAGGCCCGGCGCGAATTGGAATCAATGCACATGAAGAGGTAAGCAAGATTGGATGAAGGTTTTTGGAGGTGGGTTCATGGCACCAGCGGCGTCTGGGTTGGGGGGGGACTCTGCTTCGGCCGCCGTGCCCCCCCAAGGGTCCAGGGTTCAAGCGCTGTAAGTGGACGGACGAGGCCTGTTGGGTGGTCCATGGCGTGGCCGTGGCGGCAGATCGCGGGGCTACTCTAATTGCGTGAGGGAGGGCATGACGTAGCCGGGCTGAAGCACAGTGCTGATCAGGCATGTATGTGTAGGGGCTTGCCCAGGCTTGATAACAACAAGAAGAGCTGGATGGATAGCTTGGGGTTATTAGTTTCCAACGTATATTTTGTTCTGTACTGTCTAGCTTATCTCGGCTCATCGGAATCTGATCGCGGAGAATTGGGTATGGATTGATTTGTGTCATTACCCATTTACCGTGTGCGGCTATGTTAAGAGCGAGGACAGGCAAGTCATTATCACGGGTGTGAGATGCCTAGCCTGGAGCCAGGTCCAACAAAGTCCTGACTTGTACGAACTAGCAGTAAGCTTCAATACTAAAATATCAATATTCTGTCGCAATGAGCATGCGTTGGCATAAAGGGTGAGGTAAGTTTTCAGACAGATGTACCATCTATCAAGCTTCATCTCGCTAATCGACCCATTAAGGACCAATATCATAGCAAATGTCACGCTTGTGGAACGCACGCGGCAGGGACTTCATGCGAGTTGTGAAAGTCGCTATATGCACGACGCCAACGCTACATCACTCTACGCAGCTCAGCACAATAGGTCGTTATTCAACGTTTCTGCGGCATAATGCTCGCCGGAATCTCCCTTCGTCTCACTATCACATGATAAGATCTACGCGGCATGCAGGCTGGAAGCCGGCCGCCAATCATGCCATCAGCATAAGCGTGGGTTTTCCAGGCTGATCCCTGTCACGCATTGTGGCGGTATTCAACAGCCTTACCGAGAACAGTTGGCATTTGACTCCATTTCTCGGAAGACCCAAGGCATCGGTTGATGGTGCGAGACAAGAAATTGTTGGGCAGGAGCACCTTTCCCTTGGTTCTCTCAGGAAAGAGCAAGCCGCCTGCCTTATCTTGGTGCGGCCTACTGATAGCTCTCCCGCTCAAGGCCTCTTCTGATGACTTTCGGCTCCTGCACAACCTCACGATGCCATGCATAGGGTCCAATTCAGCCGCCGATGGCGTGTACCAATGTCAAGCACCCCGCACCCAATTCGTTAAGAAGGGGGCTGGGCGCTGGCCAGCTGGCGCCCAATTGCACGACGCCAACCAGGCCCTGTCAGCAAGCCCAGCCCCGGGATAGTTGATTTTGATATTAACTAGCCTGCGGCTCAAAAGACAAATGATCTTGCGCTGTATGTGCCGTATTGGCGGCTGCCTGTCTTACCATGGCCCACCTGCTGCGCGATTGCCGTGTTTTTGCTTCATCGTCCATCTGCAAATACCCCACGACGGCAAGGGCAGTCGCCTGAGTCGACGAAATGTTCAGCTATGGCCTAGAAGTCGTCGCCGTGCCTGAGAGTCCCCAGTTCGTCAAGTAAGTCCCTGGCAGCCTTTGTCCTGCAAGCCGAAGAAACGTCGCTGATCCTATCTTGCCAGCCTCATTTGCGTCCACGGCTATGGACGCGAGCCTGACACAACGTGGCATGACGATGAAACGGGCAAGACCTGGATCACTGACGATGCTTTTCTCAACCACATAGGAAGCCACGTCCGCGTCTTGACCTTTCGCTACAACAGCAGTGTTGCTGCCAACCTGTCTGCCGCTAGCATCGCGTTCCATGCTGCCGACCTGCTCAGCTCGGCAGAGGCGGCAATCGAGAAATGTCCAGTGTGTACTGAATCCTGTTATTTACCAAGACCTATTTCTCACCTTGTCACCAGGGTCGTCCACTTGTCTTCCTTGCCCATGGGTTCGGTGGTCTCATTGTGAAAAAGGTAAGAGGGGCACCCAAATGACAACGAACTTCTATCGGTCGCTCATCTCAAATATAGGCCATCATACTCAGCACGCCTCTCAACTTCCCACGCCTCTTCAAAGCTGTGGCAGGAGTCATTTTTCTTGGCACTCCGCATACTGCCACGAGATCTGATGCTCTCCTTCACGCCGTTCGTGAAAATTCTGCGGCTGTCCAGGGAGGCGACTTGACACATTTTGATGGAGAGTTTCGATCTTATGCAGTGGCAGCCAGCCGGGTCAACGAGCGATTTCCGAAGTACTGTCCCGGCTTGTTGCTTTTGTCTTATTGGGAACAGCAAAGCACAAAAATCTACCTACAAAATGCAGAACCGCGTGAGACTGTGGTGAGTCGTATGCCCAGCGCCCATCTCCATCACCTACTAAATCTCACAATTGTAGATAGTCTCTCAAGACTGTTCAGACAAATTGCCTGCCAACGTGGACGTCATTGTCGACTGTGATCATGCTGACCTTGCACGGTTCTCTGACGCGTACGACCCCCGGTTTCTTACCTTTGCCTCTAATTTCAACAGGATGCTTGCGGCCATCCGAGACAAGTCTGTACAGTTGCCTCTTGGCCCCCCTTCGCCCTCGATCAAACCGCCAACCCCAGCGGCATCCTCGACCTCTGAGGTCAAGAGCTCGTCAAAAGGTAAATCCCAGCGAAATCCGAAAAGCAAACCGGATGACGGGTTCTTGGAGAAGGTTGAGAAGACAGTAACAAGGCACCACGAATGGCTTTCACGAGAGCGACTGCATGAAGAGGAGCGAATTCAAGAACGTTTTCTGGCCTCCCTCGACGGCTGGTCGGAAATGAACTTGGGTGCAAACGTGAGGCCAGAGCCCGGAACGTGTCAATGGTTCAAGACCGATACAGGTTTCACGTCCTGGCTGTCGAACCCTGATTGTGCCAATCTGATATACCACGCTCCCGGGGGCCGTGGTAAAACATTTCTGGCTGCCGCCATAACCGCCCACCTCCGGAAGGTAAGGCCCGATGATCTAACACTGTCCTTTTTCTGCACTAGAGGAGATGCACAGCCAGCCGTCTGGGACTACTTCACGCAGGCCCTGTTGCGAGAGCGACGCGGTTGGTTCAGCCACATCAAATTAACCTACCGCGACCGCGACCGCGGCAGCCCTGCCCTAAAACGCTGGGAAGCTGTTGACTTGTGGACAAGTTTCCGGCGATCCTGCGCCCCCGTAACGATATATCTGATCGTCGACGGCTTGGATCAGGCAGGGTACATCTACCTGCAACAATTCATCGACTCCGTAGAGCAGATACAGGCCGCCAACATGGCGCCACAAGGGCCTGTTATATATGAGCCTGGCGTCCGACACTTACCTCCAACTAATCTCAAGGTGCTTTTCACCTGTTACATGGCCAGAGATGTGAACATGTCTTTGAACCAAGAACTCATCCGGCCAATAGCGACTCAGGCCATCAAGGATGACATTGATAAGTTTGTCGATGCGAAATTGAACAAGATCAGCAAGAGATATCAGCAGGCGCAACTTGCAGAATTTGGCACCATAATCAAGCAGGAATCACAGGGCTTCTGGATATATGCGGACTGTGCCATTGCCGAACTGGATAAAGCCCCTTACCTGAAGCCTTCCTTTGTTGATGGCAACCCAGTCGAGCTTGATCAATGGTATGATGTGATTTTGCGTGGCGCCACCGAATCGGTAAAAGACCCAACGTATCTTTGTGCCCTGATCGACCTGTTATCGTCGCATTCCTTGGGTCCAATGCTTGAGATCTCTGAATTAGAGGACGCTTTGGAGTGGCCCTCAAACCAGGAAGGACACGGAACCGTTGAGCAGTTGCTGTTGGGGGTATTGGGCGATTTTATCTGTCTCGCCGATGGTGGAGGGCTGTCCTTCTCACATACCTCGGCTGGATTGTACTTGAGTCAGCGGCTCACCGCACATCAACGGGCAACTAACATGGCTTGCTTGTGCATTGAGTATCTTCTGCGAGGCCATTTTCGCGAGTCGACACTGTCTGACTCTGATTTGGATTTGAGGCCGTCCCCGAATCATGACAGGCCATGGAAAAAACATAGTTTCTATAGCTACGCCTCATCATGCTGGGTTCGCTACGTAGCACTCCTGGACCACATCGATACGCGCCTTGAGCTCTTGCTGAAAGAGTTTCTTTCCGGCAACTGCCCTCAATACAATACTTGGGTAGAAGCATCGACACGCTTTCGCCACCACAGCATCCCAAGCCTAAGCCCAAACGACTCTCCGCTGCTGCCTTTGTTGTATGCAGGAGCCAGCGGGTTCTTTCACCAGTACTTCCCGGTCCCAGGGCATTCTTCTACGCAGAAAGACTGGTTGCGCTGGACGAGGATCAACACCGCAAACGCCATCGGGGATGTTTTAGGAACAAGACACGAGGAACCCTCTTTCCCCGTACCAGATTGGGCCAGTTTTAGCCACGGTGGAGATAGTGGTCTTGTGATTGCAGCATCGACAGGGAAGCTGAGCATGGTTAAATACATGTTGGAGTGGGAGGTCGATGCCAATCATCGCGGCGAGGATGGGATGACAGCGTTAAAATCGTGCATCGTCTCTCAACCCCCGGGAAAACCACCGGGCAGGGAAGAGCTCTGGATCGCAGCGGAACTCCTGGCCCACGGGGCTGACCCCAATGTTTGTGATGAGTATGGAGTCACGCCCTTTCTCGCAATATGTCATGCCGGCAACCTACCCATGGCAGAAATATTCCTCTCTGCTGGTGCCAAGATGGCGGTGGCCGATTTAAGGGGGCACGACGCGTTGTTCTGTGCTTGTGTGAGCGGTAACCCAGAGCTCATAACAGAGCTGGTCTACCGAGGCGCCGATGTCGATATTGCTCGACCACTGGGGGGCTCCTTGCTGATTGACGCTGTCAACGACGACGACTTAGCCATGTTCCGAGCTCTGCTACCCGCATCTAGGGATATCAATCGAATGCAAGAGGGTTTAGGGGCGCTTCATCTGGCTGCGACGACGCCAGAACGTCATGAATTCCTCCTGGACCTACTGGAACGACCTGACTTGGACCTCGATGCGAGGACAACCCGCACAGCGCTTGAGGTGGCCATAGCAAAGGACAACCACCAAGCCGCAAACCTTCTATTGCAAGCTGGCGCCACGACCTGCCGACTTCCAGGATCGACGGCGTCTCCGCTCATCCAAGCTATCCAGCAGTCCAACGTGGTGATTACCGAACTCCTTTTGGCTCATCATGTCCCAGTCAACGAATTCTGTCCGGCGCACGTGTACAATACTGCGTTGGCAGCTGCTGTCGCTTTAAAACAAAAACACATCGTGAGCCTTCTCCTGCAACATGGTGGTGACCCTACGGTTGAGGACGGCCACAACGTGCCGGGACCACTCCTCTTGGCTCTTGCCGCAACACCTGTAGACAAATCCATCCTTGCAATGCTCTTGGATGCTCCCGTTCCAGCGGATGTGAACTTCATACCGCCTCGCGAGTGTCACGCTCTCGTCAAAGCCTGTGAGCAGGATGATGAGGACATTGTTAGAGTTCTGCTAGAGCATGGTGCGGACACGAGACTGTGGACACGACCCGGCCAACTTGAAAGCCCTGTGATCATTGCCGCCGAAGCTGGGCGATTGAACATTTTGGAAGTGCTCTTAGATCATGAGTCGGAATTGCTTGATGCATATTTCGAAACAGGTCCCGTCTACCAGTCGCCTTTGCAAGCCGCTTGCGCAAGTATGAGGACAGAAGCCGCTCGTCTGCTCTTGAGTAGAGGTGCAAAGGTAGACAGGCTTAGTTTTCACTGGGAAGAGTCTGCACTGTTCTGTGCGATGAACTGCGACGATTTGGATATCGTCCAGAAGATTCTTGCTGCGGCGCCTGATATGGTCGATGTGCCCACGTTGACAGGAAATACGCCCCTGAGTTGGGCATGTCAGTCTGGCAACGTGGCGATGGTCAAGCTTTTGCTAGATGCTGGCGCGAGCTTCCATCCGTCTGCCGTGCCTGCCCGAAATTGCGTCTTTGAGAGCCTCTTTTCGGGGAAGCATCGCAAGGCCCCCGATATTCTGGAGCTCTTGATGCAACGGGGCCTGGACTTGAACGGTTTCGTGACCATCAACAAACTGTCCATACTCGGGGCGGCTGTGGAACGGGGAACGGTTGATCATGTCAAATGGCTATTAGCCAAGGGTGCAGACCCCCTTCGGTGCCATCAATCCTTCGACTCGTCGGGCACATGGATCAATGCGCTTATTTGGTCTGTCCGCGTTGGAGATCTCGAGAAGGCAGAGCTGCTGTGGGAACCGTCTTGGGGCTTGAGATGCCATCTTACAGATACAGATCCTTACGGCGAGAACCTGTTACACGCTGCCCTCAGTCCACGGGCAGCCTCGAATAGAGCGGTGGCATGGATCGTCGCCAAGTGCGACGAGGTTGAGGCTGGAACAGGTCATGACGTTCTCTCGGAACTGATGGCACAAAAGAGCGTCTTCGCAAGTACCCCCGTGGACTACGCCATGGATTACCTTTACGTGGCAGATGAGGCGGCCACAACTGCTGATCAAATTATTTTGTCGCAACTTGAGCAGATCCTTCGCTGCGAAAGAACGTGGTCCCTCCATCGGCATTTGCTCTACGATATAGCCGTCTCACTCTCCCGACGAAAGACGCACTACGAGGACGTTGAAGATCTTCTGTCAGCTGCGATCAGCAAACCGACCGTCCGCTATGATCCCTTTGCGCAGCCAATAGTAGTCGCCCGAACGCACAATTGCGGGTTATGCGGAGGCCTTGTTTCAAAGGTGTGTTATTTGTGCACCATGTGTCATGAGGTGCGCTGCTGGGACTGTGGCTACGCGTCCGGAGGACTCGGGTTCCATACGCACTTCTGGCTCGAGGTGCCCCTGGTTGTGGGTTATGACCTAAACTCGGCCCATTTTCAGGAAATGCTCGAGAGGGTTCATCATGATCTTTCAACACCCCCCAGAGAAAACAGTGTGATTAAAGAGGCAACCGAGTCCAACAGCGCGCCCCCATCGTTGAGGCCGGCAGAAGAGGTAGTGCATGAAATACATAGCGGCCTTCAGCTGGCCACCCTGCATGCTTTCAACCTTCTCGCTGTACGCAAGTCGGCCCTCACGCCATATCTTCCGCTCTCCTCTTTCACCGAAAAGCTCATCTCGCCGTTTGCCGACGTTATTGCAGCCAGGAGGAAGCACTTGGAGCGGCGCAATTTATGGTTTGAGAGCTCGGTGTGGCGATGTGACGAAGAGGCCGTGTACTTTTCTCGAGGGTTGAGAATGGCGTACGTGGATGAGGATTTGGTGAGGAAGGATATGATCGTGACAGGAGTACGGGATTTATTCAAGCGAGAAGACGAGGAGGATAGAAATGTTGAGTCGAGAAAACCTCGGCGAAAAGGCTTCCTGTCGAGGGGGTCTCCGGGTGTTTTGGGTAATGACTGACGACCTTATGCAGTGTTATGATACGCGAATATTGAAGCAGATGCACCGTCGATGGTGTATTTCTTCTTGAGCCATTGGCGTTTGGCTTTGGTTTGAATTTCATTTACCAGCTGCGGGACTCGTCAATTGCTTTGTGTATATCTCTAACGCTATATCATGTCATATCTCATAACATCGTGCACCCTCTTATCCTCTTATACCGACTCTAAATAGTGTATCTATAGTGCGGGCTGTCATCGCCCAGCTCCTTCAACTCCTCCTCGCTCATGCCTCTGTGCTTCTCCGACATCTCTCCAGCATCCCGGCGGCGGTTGATGCGGTCGTACGCGAACCACATGAAGCCGTAGATGAGCGTGCCCAGAGCCACCATGGACAATGTGACGGCGTGTCCACGAACGTAGCGCGGAGCGTCGCTTCGAGGACTAAAGGGGCGGTTAGTTTTGGAAGGGGGAATGTGAGTGTGAGATGGGGATAGGACGTACTAGATGAAAGCGGACATGACGCCGGAGGCGTTGCCGATGGTGAGCTGGAGGCCGGTCGAGGTGGTGCGTTTACCGTACCGGGGGGAGTTTGACGGGAGCTGGAAGGGCGTTAGAAGAAGACTCGGAGCAAAAGACAAGGGGGATGGGAACGTACCCACGCCAGCGGCAACCCAACGACAACGTACAGCCCACAGGCAACAAGGAAACAGCCAAAGTAATGCACGCCGCTGGGCGTGTCGGACAACAGCACAGCATACCCAACGACGCTGATGGTGCCGAAGACGACGCAAAACAGGCCCCTCCGCTGCAGGCGGTCCGACAGCATGGCGGTGGCCATGTAGGCGGCGGCGCCGAGGAAGTAACAGGGGACGGTGAGCAGCTGGACCTGTGCGGTGGACCAGGTGCCGAGGTCGTTGATGATGGTGGGCAGGAAGGTGGAGAAGCCGTAGAGCATGGTGTCGACGCCGAACTGGGCGGCGCAGAACATCCAGACCTTCCAGTCGGCGAAGGCGCGGCGCATGTCGCGGCGGCTGAAGTCGTGGCTGGAGGCGGTGGCGCCGTAGTCGCGGCCGCGGCGGCGGTCCATGAGCTCGCGCTCCGGGGCAGACAGGAAGTAGGCGGAGTGGGCGTCGTTGGGCAGGGCGAAGTAGGTGACGACGCCGAGGAGGCAGCTGGGGATGCCCTCGAGGATCATGATCCAGCGCCAGCCGCTCATGCCGCGGACGCCGTCGAGGTGGCCGATGCCGTAGGCCAGCAGGCCGCCGAGGGCGCCGGCGACGGCGGCGCTGACGAAGAGGTAGCCGACGCGCAGGGCCAGCTCGTGCTTGGTGTAGAAGAAGGTGAGGTAGACGTTGAGCCCCGGGAACAGGCCGGCCTCGAGGACGCCCAGCACGAGGCGGCAGGCCAGCAGGCCGGCGTAGGAGTCGACGAGGCCCGTCAGCGTGGCCACGAGCCCCCACGACACGGCGATGAAGGCCAGCCAGCGCCGCGGCGTGAAGAGCTTGAGCACCAGGTTGGACGGCACCTCGAACAGCAGGTACGTGACGAAGAGGATGGACACGGCCACCTGGAACTGCGACGACGACAGCCCGAGGTCCTCCTCGAGCCCGTACAGCCGCGCGTTGCCGATGTTGACGCTGTGCTCGGGGTCGTTAGCCTTTGCCGCGGGGGTGGTTTTTGGGGGAGCGGACTGTACCGGTCGAGGAAGCTGAAGAGGTAGAGGCACATGATGAGCGGGATGAGGTGCACGTCCAGCTTCCGCACGAGCTTCCTCTCGTCGACGCCCTGCGGCATCTCATCCGCGCTCATCGGGCTCGACGTCCCCGGCGACTCATCGCGCTCTCTACTTGGGCGATGCATGGATTCCCTTTCCGCCGGCTCACTCACCCGTGATGGCGGATGTTGTAAGAGATAGCGAGTTTCGCTATTCCCAGAAAAGGGGCGGTACCGGAAGAATATGGGATTGGTGAGAGCGCGCAAGTCAATATCACGTTCGCATGAAGTGACTTTGACGTTTGCCGTATATGCGCCGCGGCTTCCGTGTCGATGATGGCGTCGTTGTGTAAAAGTGGCGAAAAGAAAAACAAAAAAAAAAACACTCCGCGAGTCTCCGAACCCACCAAGCTCTACTACCAACCTAGAAGAATTCCCTTTTTCCCTTTTTGTTGTCTATCCCGCTCTTTTTTCCTTCGTTGCCCGCCGATGCTCCCCTTTCGTTCAGTTTCCGCTATACGACAACCACCCCCTCCCCCGGTTCAAGGTTCCACAAGCGGTTGCACGGTAGAGGATACTACCAAGTAGGACACAGGGACGGGACGAAAACCAAGATAAGACAAAATAAAGATGGATATGGTAGTGAAAGAGAACAAGATCGAACCACTCTTGGAACGCTGTGCTAGGCTGGGGCCGTTATCAATGGTAGGCTCGGGACCGCGGGATTTAAAAAGTCTTCTTTTTTTTTTTTTTTTTTTTTTCGTCCCCTCTGTCGCCTTTACCGAGTGGAGCAGCGCTTTGTACTGTACTAGGAAGGCGAACCGAAGCAGGCAAGAAGAGGGAAGCAAAAGGGCCGACAACTCGTTGCAAGTATTCCAGCCATATCTGCCTCTGAGTCAGCCTTTGCTCCCCCGTTCCTAAGGGATGGCTTGTCTCGATCGTCAGCCATTCCTTGTCTACCAGAGGCTCGCCACGAGTCGTGGTTGGGCAGGCTCCAAGAGCAGACCGCGAAGGAGGGCTCTCGTTGTGCTACAGACATATTCGGTCACGCTGCAACGAGAACACAGTGCATGCTGTATGAATTGTCAGGTCCACATTGTCCTGTATCGTGAAAACAAGCCTTCTGCCATTCTCCTTCACCAGCAACCGATGCACATGACACAAGGCTTTCGCCGATCCCTCATTTGAATAATAATTTTTTTTCCTTCACATGTCTATTCCTCCCCGCCTTGGTAGCCCTTTGTACACCCTGTTCGTTCCCCTTTGAAGATGAAAATGCGCAAAGTCCCTTTGCTTGAACCCCTTATCCTGCCAAACCCAAACCCTGGCTCAGCTACACACAAGCAAAAAAAAAACCACCCTTCGTGATACGAAGCACAAGAGCTTGCGTTGGGGGAATTATATGAAAAAAAGAAGCAAAGTAAAAAGTAACAGAGTGACAAAAGAAAAGATGAGACAAAAGAGATTCTGCGGGCCGTATATACAGAAAATGCAATGCAAGCTGTGTATTACTTGGTGAGGAAGAGACAGAAACCTGCAGAGTCTGTTCTCATGGGCAGCATCCCATTTGCCCGAACCCCCGCGCGTGGACGCGACAACCAGAGAATGAGCCATTCCTCACCGGTCCTATCGGTAGTTCTGGCCAGGCATCTCGTATACAGGTCCCGTGTGCTGGTGCGTCACCGCGCGGCTGTCGATCTCGGTGGCGTTGGGGTCCGCCCACCGCGCCGCTCCGCCGTCGTGGCCCAGTTCCGCCGAGTGAGGCGGCGATGGGTGCGGCGGCAGCTGGTCCCCGATCAGCGTGCTGCTTCGGTTTGTGGGCTGCGAGTACGCGGTGCCCGGGCTGGTCGAGTTGGTCCCACCGGCGCCCGCGTAGGCGGCGCCGTAAGGTACAGGCTTAGCGTATCCGGCGCGCCCGTCGCCCATGGCGGTGCCGCGGTATCCTTCCTGGCTAAATGGGGGCTTGTTGCCCGCGGTGCGGCTTGGTGCTAGGAACGCGGCCGCCGTGTTGTGCTCCGCCATGCCGGGGTTGACGCCCCCTGCGCCGGAGCTGGAATGGCCGCCGCTGGGGCCGACGGGGACCTCGGAAGCGCCGATCAAATCATCGTGGTCGGGCTTGGAGCGGCGGCGGCGACGCATGAACCACCAGCCTACGAGACCAAGAAGGAGCAGACCTCCAACACCGACACCGACACCAATGCCGACCTGCTCGCCCGTGGACAGGCCCGAATCGTCGTCGCCTCCTCCGCCACTGTTGGCGCCGCCCGTCTCTTGCGAAGTCTGGGTGCTGGTCTCGAGCTGGCCGGTGCTGACGGAGGTCGAGGTGACGGTCAAGGTTTGGGTGATGGTGACGGTGGTTCTAGCATTGACCTGCACAGTCGAGGTGATGACGCTGGTGGTGGTTTCCTCCTCTTCCACGGTGGTAAAGACGACGCGAGTGGCAGTTTCGACCACGGTGGTGCCGTCGTCGCCACCATCAGTGACGGTTCGGATGACGGTGATGGTATCTCGCTTGCCGAAGGTGTTGTCCCTTAGCTGGAGGGCGTCCTCGGTGACGGTGGGCACGGGAGCCCAAGCAGGATACGAGATGGTAGGGACAGCGGTCCTGGGAGCCAGGTCGATACCCAAATCTCTCCTGCGCCGTTCCCAGACGGTGCTTGTTTCGCGGACGGTGCTGGTAGCGGTTTCGGCATCCTCGTTGGTAACGGTGGTAGTGCTGAACTCGGTAGCCGTCACGGTCTGGGTGCGGGTCGAGGTTCGATCAACGGTTGTCTGCCGGGTGACGGTGTCGGCCTCGCCCTGGACAGTGGTGGTTCGGGTGACGGTGGTGTCCTCCTCGTCGTCGTCGCCGCCATTGCCGGCCGAGGTCGACGTGTCCGATGGGGGCGGAGCAGTGGTTGAGGGTTCGGCCTCGGTCTCGCTGGGTGCGGTGGCCGAGGTAGTGTTCTCGTCCTGCTGGCGCCCGACGATCTGGGCGTGGGCACCGCCGAGCAGCGTGCCCAGCACGAGTAACGAATGCAAGCGCATGCTGAAGGCCGAGCCTGCTGTTGCCTGCTGGCGTCGACGAGGCAGGCAAAGCAGTGAAACCGACGATGCGAGCAAGAAGAGGGGGGGGGGGGGTTTATCGGAAGACGGCTTCACTCGCGGATCAGGGTCAGGGGGAACCCGCGGATGGTAACTATCGATATTGGAAGGGAATCCGAATGAGGGTAGAGAAGAAGAAAAACCCCAGAAGAGGGAGGTTGAAAGAGCGTGAGGGCCGCACGGAGAGCACGGGAGCACGAAAGTGGGCGTCAAAGATGGGGAGGGAAATGAGCCAGAATCATTCGACGGGGACCTCAGCAGAGTGGGAAGGAATGATGGCAGACGGCAGCCACTAACACGCGTCCCTGTTTTGCTTGTCAGCCAGCCAGGGGGGGGTCACAGTTTGTTTTAGCGGGGAAGGGCGCCCAAACTTGGAAAGCCTACGTATTTTCTTCTCTCTCGGCGCCCCCCCGTCACAAAGAGGAAGGAGATCTGCAGATGCGAGCGATGATGCTGGTCTCCCGTCACCGACGCTTTTGCATAGGAAAGAAAGGAAACAGGAAGCGGACAGGTCTTGGGGTGCACAGCCGGGCAGAACTCCTCGGGTCAGTCGCGGAAGGGTTTGGGTGGGATAGCGTAATTTGAATTCAATAGTTCCCAAGATTCACGGCCAGATCCAGTACCTAGTAAAATCGTATTTCGTCCGTGCAATGCAAAAGCGGTAAGCCGAACAAAGCCTGGCATGACAACAAGCACAACGAGGAGGGGGAATAGCTGGTATGGGACCCTCTAGGGACGCCCAGGTACCGAATCAAGAAGGGGTCCTCTTTTGGGGGGGGGCTCAACGCTAAGCACTTGTCACCGGAGGTGCTATGACGGAACGACGGCTTGGACGGGTACTTTGCATTGTCCTTGGTGCCAAACGGTAGGGCGCGCAGGCCCGTTAATTTAGAGGCGTCAATGGCCCGCCCCGCCAGCCTCGCGACGCTACACTCTGCGCCGCCGCCTGGCCGCCTGCGCGCGCTTCGTCTTGTACGTCTTGTACCGGCTGGTGTTTATGTTGCCGCGCTGCCTCCCCATTCACTGCCTTGCTCCGTCCTTCCCGCCCTGTGGCAGCGACGAAACAATGTGTTACCAATCCCCCATCCGAGCAACCCGTGTTTAACGGCAAGCCGCCAGGAATAACTCGGCGCCTGCATGCACCTATCCCGNNNNCCCCCCCCCCCCCCCCCCCCCCCCCTGGATCCCCTGGATCCGGAGAAGGCGCAAGGGGGGGGACCCCGGGGGAAAATACGAGGGCCGCGGCAAAAAGAAGCAAGCAGGGGACCGCCGCCTCGACAGCATCGTGGCGCAGGCACAGACGAAAGATGCTCTCGTGTCCCCTATTCCAACTCTCGCGACTGGGCCACGTTGGAACAAATCTGCACCCGTCCCGTCCCTCCTCCCGCCCATGCTGTCAGGTGACGACGCTTGTTCCCGCCGCAGTGGCGAAGCGACCTCCATCCCCAGCTGACACTGGGTCAAACCCATCCATTCCTGCCCCCTTCTCACCTACCTTCCCAAACACGCACATAGACATGCACTTCATGGACCACGCTTAGCCCATACGCGCCGGCAAAAAAAAACAGTTTGCCTTTGCCTTGCATAAAACTCTCCAGGGCTGGCGCGTGTGTTCGTCCGGAAGGGTTAAGCTTAAAACAAGCTGCCCACGCCGAGGCTTCCCAGGGGTGGATTGGTCTACCGCATGGGAGCGTGTGCGCTTGGCTATCGTGTGTCGCGTCGATGGGTGGCTCGTCGTCTGTTGTTCCTTTTCGGATGGGTTATGCGTGTCTCTCGACCCTGCGTTGGTTCCCTCGCCAGAATGCAAGGTCCAGTCCCATGTCTCATATCCTCGTCCAACGTGACCATGCATGCGGCCCCCTATGCTAAGACCTCTCAGTTCAGCCGGCCAAGACAAGTTCATTATTGGAATCGAATGTTGGAATCCCGAGTATCGCAGCACCAAGCATGTCTTCCCCCGCGTCACGATGCCACGCAGCGCCGTATCGAACCAGGTTTCATACGGGGCGAGGGCAGCACGAACAAGGCACAGTGGTCATGCGAACCTCTGCCCCTGTGTCCCTGACTTTCTCACCCGCGAACCGGCAACCAGGTCGGACAAAGATGACACGCCCGAGCTCCGTGCCGCGGCGGCTCTTGGCCACGGCAATTCACACCTCTGCTCTGCGTGGCCCGGCTACTGAGGCGACGGTCCATAGAATCGTGTCGTGATGCACCCAGCCCTGTCTGCGCACAAGGCAGGATTCCCTACGTGATGCCGCTCGCCTTTCCCTCCAATGCCTCAAGTCCCCTTCCATGAGTGTAGACGCTAGCAGAGCAGACGAGCAAAGATAATGGCCCGATAGAAAGAGAAAAAAAAAAAAAAAAAAAAAAAAAAAAAGCCCGGTCATAGGGTCTACAGAGTCAGCAACGCCAGCCTCTTTCGACACCGATGCACCAGGGCAGGGCCGGCAGAATTGATGGCTGGAAGAGAAGCATCATCAACTACTCGGCAGTTAATGAAATGAAACTGTAGATAAAAGGGGGATGCAATACTCGGCATGTAGACTCTCTTGGATTGCTTTGTACTTCATCTGCGGTGGTCAAAATAGTTTTTTTTTAGTGAATATACAAGAAACGAGAAAAGAGTGCACTTCAACAGCATTCAATATCTCCCCTTAAAGTACCCGGTAGAGGCCCATAGAGCGCGTACACGTTCAGATACACAAGTCCAAATAGGCCCTCGTTAAACGATATCCAACACCTATCCTTGTCCAACCTCCAAGCCTCGTGAGGCCTTCCAACAACCGTCTTTGTTCCCCTGAGCTCAACCGCCCGTTCTCTCGCCAACAGATCCACCGAGGGATTACTGCGACCGGCGCACACGTGCCGAAATTTTACCAACCCCCGTTAACCGTGCTTCATGGTATCCGTCGAGCATGCTCAGGCAGGAGCCGGCCAGAAAGAGAAGAATAGAATGATAATGTGTAAGATGAAACATTGATGTTGCTCGGTAGCGACAGAATAAAAATGGATAACGCTGGTCTATTTAAGAATACGGCAGGAAAGCGACGAGAACTGGGCTTCGAGCTTAGAAGTTCTCCTTGCCCCAGACAAATGAGAATCTGTGTGCCATTAGCGGATGCTTTTCCTCCAAGATTCAGCAGTCATCGACTTACCCAGGCTCGGTATACTTATTACAGTATACATGCAACGTACTGCCCAGCCCCTTTGGGCCGCAGAAGAAGACACCAGCTTCTGCCGGAGTGTGGAGTTTCCTGATGCCCCTAAAGATCATGTCCCAGTTAGGACGACCAAAGTTGGTCGGACTTCGTAGTCCCGTAATGGTGTCCTTGTCGGCGTTGGCGTCGTTGATCATGATGTTGGTCGCGTCGTCGGCCTTGATCTTGGCCGTCAAGTAGGTGTGGATTTCGATACGACCCTCCACGTCCTGCGCTTCCACGGCCAGAAGCAGCGAGCGGAACCACTCGAAAGAACCAAAGTCTCTGCAGATCCAGAAGAAGTACACCTTGGACAACCTGGTCTTCTTCTGCGGATAGTTCATCCGGTACCAGATCGACTTCAGAATAGACGCGAAAGGCGTGACACCGATACCCGCTCCAACCAGAATGGAAATCTCGTACTTGAAGACGTCTTCCGACGCGGAGCCAAAGGGTCCATCGATGTAGACCCTGGGAAGCACTCTTCGGAGGGCCGGGTCGACGCCGTCTGCCGATCCGTCGACACCAACCACCTTGCTGGAGTCTCCTTTCTTTTCGAACTCGCAGCCAAGAGCCGTCGACACTCCCCTGGTGAAGTCACCGACACACCTCATGTGGATGGAGATGTAGTCTTCTTCCGGGGCGCTGGTGAGGGTGAAGGGATGGTACTGCCAGAGAGACACGGCCGGGCAGCAGAAGAAGATGTATTGTCCCGCCCTGGTCGTGGTGTGCTCCTTCTTGATCTGGATTTCGCAGACGTTGCTGGGGTGCTGGATGACTTTCGAAATGTACGTCTTGTGGCGGCCACGGACCTCTCGAGCAATCCTTTCGGCCAGGTAGATGAAACCACCATACATCCAGTATTGCCAAAACACGCCAATCGCAGAAGGACCGATGCTCGTGCAAAAGGGCGCAATGTCGGGCTGGATCATGCAGAAGGCTCCATGCAGCGACCAGAAGAAGAAGAAAACGATAAACATGTGGTGCGTGTACCAAAAGCGCTCGTAGTTGGCTCGGCGAGGCTTCTCGATCGACGTAGCAACCATGCCCATCAGCGCAATCAGCATGACATAGCCCGTCCATCCGGGGCCCGACGCGAAGTTGGCCAGCAACCAGCCGTAGAAGCCCAAGTTGTGTCTTGCCGCAACACGTCCAAAGTTGACCCAATGAGCGATTGTGTGAACCCAGGAGAAGAAGACGATCGACCACGCCGTCGTGATGTGGAAGGTGATGTTCTTGTCGAATTGAATGATGCCATTCAAGGGCGTTTGGCGAAGGAGCGAAATGAGCGTGCGGCTGACAGGAAACAGGATAATTGCCACGTCCAGGTGCAGGACCAAGGCTGCGGATCGGGCAATGACAAAAGTGAAGCCAAAGATATCTCGCGAAGTCTGCAGGCTGTCCTTGACGGCGTAGTGCACAGTCGCAAAAGCAAACACCATCGCGTGAGTAATCATGAAGACGAAGACGAAGCTACGAGAACGTTAGCAAGGCGACGTCCGGTATTAAGGCGACGTCCGATTCACATACACTCTGCGGTAGCCTTCGTTGATCATCCAGCGGTCAAATTTTTCTCTTGTAGACAGCTCCTGCTGTTTTTCCTGCGTCATCTCGCCTGACAGCAGCATCCGTGTCAGCGGTGTCCATCTTGACCGCTCGGACGGCTTCTCGCTGAATTGGTAATCCATCTTTTCGGGCGTTGCGCCGGTGTCCGTAGACGACTTTCGGGGTTTCTCCTAGGTCAAATCCCTTTTGCGAGTTCGGTTCGATTGCTCTCAGGGTATGTCCGGTACACACTCTTCGTCTCTGCTGGTGTTGTGGGGACCCAAGTATCTGACCTCGATCTCCTTCTCTTGCGACCTTTCCTGGCAATGATGTTATGTTATCCCTGAGCTCTCGTGAAATCGTTCGACCAGGAACTGTGTATTAGAAGTTGTAGCTGTTATTCAGAACCTGCTGAACGGGCAACATGTACTGGGTAACGACTGTAGTAGAAGTGAAGGAGCAATTAAGGTAGTGAGCAACTAAAATTGATCAACGCCGTTAGCAACCCGAGCTGCACGCCTTGACGGACTGTGGAAGAAGACAGAGACGAGGGGAGGCGTTAGGCGAGGAAAGAAAGGTAGGGTAGTTGGGTAAAGAAGGTCGAAACGCCAAACAGGGGCCTGCAGGAGAAATAAGGCCACTTCGGGAGGATCATACCTCAAAGCGTAGCAAGATCAAATGCCATCGATCCTTGCTCCTCACCCTTGTTTCTCGCAGCAAGAAGGTACAGCAAGACGGAAATGGCCAGGGGTGGACAAAGATGTGGGCAATGGCACGGTCAAGAGGGGAGGGCTGCCAGAAGTGTGAGACAAGGAAAAGGGAAAAAAAAACCAGGACCCTCTGTGGTCTGGACCAGGTCCGAACCGGCACCAATAGTAGGCGTGAACGCTGATAGAATCAGCCTCTTTAGGTAGGTTCCAGCCGCTGCTGCTGCATGGGTCGAGTCCACGGGAGCAGCTCTTTAGCGCCCGGGGCAGCCTCAGAGTCGTGAGGCTTGCGTAACCATCCATTCGCATCACGTCGTCGCCATCTTCCACCATCGAATTCGCCAAGCCGTTTGCTCCAACATCTGGCACGACAGTCGTTGAATGTGGCCCCCTGAGTCGCGTTGCGATGGCCTCAAACCAGTGGGTTATCGTTCGATTCTCCGACCCAGCCAACAGGCCGCACACCCACCCGGCAGATGATTGGTGCCAACCCCTGAAACAAAATCCCCGAAGTGTCTCACGGGCTCGCTCTGAAACGCGCTGCGACAGTTAGGCCCCCAGGTTTTTTCTCGCATTGCCTGTTGCGGCGCGCGCGCATGAGGAGGCATCAGCCCAGAGCCACGTGCAAGCCCATTCAACGTTAATCTCTGGGATCCGTTCTCAGCGGCTCAGCGCAGCCTTGGGGAAGGTCGTCCACCAATGGTTTAGTGTCTTCGTTTCTCCCGACACCCGCAGGCGCCTGCTACTATATACCTGGGTCCACGGTATACGCGTTGAATGCGTGTGGTTGTGCTCTTTGTCAGATGTGACTACTTGACTCGGGCGACATCAAGCCATGTTGAATTGTGGTATTTCTTTTCGTCGGCTCGACGTATTCATGCAATTGTAGTGAGTGCAACCGACGAGTGAGGCTGGTACAGCCGCAAAGCATTTCAAGAGGGAGACCCTAAGGTCCTGCCTTCCACGTTTACGCTACTACCCAAATGATCATGGCTCCCTACCTCTTCACCTTGACATCTTGCGCCATCGTGCACTTGCAAATGTGACGAGGTCGTCAGGCAACAGCAGGGCTTCTTCCCTATCGTTGGGAACATTTGAAGGTGGAATTGTTTAAAGGCGTTGCGGGAAATATCAAAGCACACGGGAACGGGCCTGCGGGCCCCAACATCGGCAAAGATCGGCCGTCTACGCCAGTGCTACGGTAGGCTTCTCGAAGCCGGCTTCTCCCAAGTAGGGCTGCTGTATCACAAAGCCTCAGTAAGGCCATATCGTAATGTATTATAAATCGTAGAAGCACAGCCTTAAATGCATGAATGCGAATACTTATGCTTCCTGGTTTGTCTCGGATTGTTCAGTTTCCCAAACAGCTAGCGCCGGCTGGGCGGCCGATTCAGCATTGAGGCGTTTTATCGTGGAGAGAAAACACAATACGTCAGGGATTCACCAGTCATAGCAAGAAAGAAATGAGAAGTCAAAGACATGTGAATGCAAACCCGAAGCCTAACCGCGTGCGTGTCCTTGAAAGAAGCTAGTATGTCTAGTGTGTCGTTCCCATCTCCGGGCCTTATTAGCCATGGCTCGATCGATCCTCTGCGGACAATTTCGACATCGTCGCCTCCAACCCAGAGCATGTTCCACATCAGTCACCAAAGACGACTCTTTGTATCAATCTCCGCGTCGCATCGCTCAGACAAAGAAACCGCAGCGATTGGCGCGTCGTCGTCCCACTAGTTGTACAGTAACTTCATGCTAAACGGCATACTTTCGAGTCCATTCCCTAGCCGTGGCCTCGTACCTGGGCCGATCGGTTTTGTAGACGTGGGCGATCTCCGGCACGAGAGGGTCATCCGGGTTGGGGTCCGTCAGCATGGAGCAGATGGACAGTAGAACTACGTCACCGGTCAATATATTCGCTGCTACAATCACAGACAGACGATCATTTACCTTTGCTGATGGTCAAGGCCGGGCTCCACTGGTCTCGCAGGATGTCGAGGCAGATACTGCCGTTGGAGTTGATGTTGGGATGGTAAATGCGGGTGGTGAAGTTCACCTTGGGAGGTTTGAAGGGGTAGTCGGTCGGGAAGTGGATGGCGAGGAAGAAGACACCCCCGGAATATGGTGATTCACCCTATGACATGTGTTAGCTCTTGTACGTAGATTTGTCTGGTAACGAGCACGCAGGCCGATGATTATATAAACATGTTGCGCGACGAAGCTGCTCGAAGTACGTACAGGACCCATGATTGTTGCTTGCCAGTGAAACTGTTGAAATCGTCAGCAGGGTGATTTAATGACGAGCGACGCCAGCAGAGTGATCGAAATCGTCGCCACGTGGACAGGATGTAGGATTCCAGTCGCTCAACCGGGATTGCATACCAAATCTTCTCCGACAGGGCCGGCAGAGCAAGAAGAGGGCGGGTCTCTATTGGATACGTTAGCCCACGTCGTTTCTCCAAGCTGAAGGCCCGCGTCCGCAAGAACGTCCTGCCCGCAGGCATCGTCGTGATAACAACGAGGCTCGTGCTTCCGCAACCATCACCTTCGATAGACCCCGCTCAAACGGTGCCCCACCTGACGTCTTGGGCGTCTTTTCTGGCGAGCGTTTGGGGACGGCAGAAGGGAGCACGCGAGAAGGGCAACGGAGACTTACCGGCCGAGATCAGTGAGCTCCTTGTTAATGCGCTTGAGAGCCATTGTGAATGTGTCTGTGGTGTGGTAAGGGTATCTAAGGAGTCGGTCGCTGTGTCGCTGGACTGCTGGAGGCGAGGGGTGATTAGCGTTGGCAACGGAAATCGGGAGATGCAAGAGTAGGGAAGCGCACTGGCAGCGTACGTCCGAAGAATATGGAGTTATGCACGCGAGGTAGTCAGAAAGAGACGACTCGGTGCCGATGACAGAGAAGAGATGTAAACGAAGTCGTTGTTCAGGTTCGGTTCGAAAGGGTCATCCGGGTGCTCAGGTAAGAAAGAAGGAAAGTCACGGGGGTTCCGCTGCGTTCGGGTAGGAAGAAGAGCGCAGGGAGGAGCCCGAAATCTAAGGTTTTTCCATTGTTAGGCAAGCCTGACAAAGCCACCTTTGGCCCCTCTGCCTGAGCCACCGCCACTAACCACAGTATCCGCTACGCTTGCACTAACAGACTGTGCGCCCCATCGTCACGACGACCAGATAGCTACCGGCTGCTATGTACAGACGAGTGCCACACAATCCCAGCGCTTGGGCAGCTTCAGCTGCCTGAGCACCAACGCACAGCAGTCCGTCCACGTCGTTCCCTCGCCTTCGACGCCGCTGAGGCCCACATAACCTTTGACCCCTCCATGTGCCTCCATTGGCGCCTGGGCTGCTGCCCGTCATTTTGTGTGCAACCCTGAATGCATGATGCGTTGCCTTCTAGGGTCGCAGCGAGCGCTGTTGGCTGCAGGCTGCAGCTGCGAAGAGAAAGCCTGGCTAAATTTATAATCATCCAGGCCAATGGTAACGACCCCCGCGCAGCATCCAAATAATACCAAGCGCCTACACGAATGCCTGGATGCCGGTGATAGCTCGGCCCAGAATCAAGCCTGTCACGCCATCAACAGTCAGTCATCTTTCATAATCCCCCGGGGGAAGAAGCAAGTCGGTGAGACAACTTACTGTGAATGTCGCTTTGCCCTTCGTATGTTTGCGTGACAAACAGGTTGGCAACGTGCCTCCCAATACCGTACTCGTCGCTTACCGCGTTACCGCCGAATACCTCTTGGAGCACACGAGCGTTCCGCAGTGCAAAGTCACAGTTCTGTCTCTTGACCATGCTGATCATTTCGGGTGTCGCCTTGCCTTCATCCTTCAGTCTCCCTACCTGGATGGACGCCAGGGTACCATAGGCAGCGTCCGATGCTGCATCGGCGAGCTTCTTCTGCACCAGCTGGTATTTGGCCAGCGGGTTGCCCTTGAACTGTTTGCGTTCTAAGGCGTACGTACGCGCTCGAGCGATGCAATCCTCGAGAGCACCAATCACGCCCAGGGAGATGCCGTACCTCGCGCTGTTGAGGCAGCCAAACGGGCCTCTGAGTCCTTCCACGTCAGGAAACATGTTGGCTTCGGGGACGGGGCAGTCGTCCATTTGAATCATGCCCGTAATCGAAGCTCTCAAGCCATTCTTGTTCTTGATTGCCGGTGTTTCCAAAGTGCCCGGGGGGCAGTCCTTCCTCTCGATCAAGAACCCTCGAATCTTGCCCGTCTCCTGTAACTTCGCCCATACCATCAGCACATCGGCTATAGGACTGTTCGTGATCCAAGTCTTGGCGCCGCTTAGAGAATAGTATCCCTTCTTGGTGGGATGCGGCTTCGCAATGCTCTCCATGCTTCCAGGGTCGCTGCCGTGATTCGGTTCCGTCAGTCCAAATGCGCCGAGAAGTCTCCCCTTGGCCATGGCAGGCAAGAACTTTTCCTTCTGTTCCTCCGTCCCGAACTCATAGATGCCGCCCATGACGAGGGATGACTGGACGGACATGCCCGATCTGTAGCCGCTGTCGACGCGTTCAACGGCTCGCGTGATCAAGCCGCCCGCGACTGTAGATACTCCTGCGCAGCCGTATCCTTGAATGCTTGCACCGAGGAGTCCAAGCTCTCCCATCTCTTTGAGGATCTTTTGGTCGTAATGCTCGTCACGATATGCCTCTACACTGGGTCAGCATAAGGCAAAAACCAAGCTGGCGCCGACATACGAAGTACTCTGGGTGCCATTCGTTCTTGGCAATACCGCTCTGCAGTTTCTGCAATGGCGAGCTCCTCCTCTGTCAGGAGGTTCTGGCTTGCCAAAGGATCCTGCCACTGAAATGACGGGGAGCCTGCCGAGGCATAGCTTCTGGTAGCCTTTGGTCGCCAGATGCCCGTTCGCCGGCAGCACGTCCTGTAGATCGGTCGCAGCATGTTCATTCAATTTGCTTGAATTATTGCAATAGCGGATGGTTTGTTGCCGGAACGCCGAGGTAAATGGGATAGGTTGCGAAGCCGGTCCCCGGTTGATGTCAATGCTTAGTTCGCCGACACAACCCGCTTCACAACCCACGTACATTTATTTTCTCGACCCGAGCCTCGGCCCGCGACAAAGTCGATCTTTCTCTTGAATCCACACGGCAAGACTACAGATCATGGCAAACCCGATGTTTGTGGCTGGGAATGCTTACAGCCTGCAATACCGAATCGCCTAATAGATATCAATTAACGCATACTGCTATTCATACTGATTTGCTGAGTACGTCTCCCTCGGTTGCCCGTCATTCATTTTTATCTTGCTGTGTCCTGTGCTCTTCCTTGTCCCTTGCTAAGCCACTCAACCTGTCGAGTTCCGCCGTTGCAACCAACATACCAGCAGCCGCCAGCGGAGCGGTCGTTTCGTAGGATGTTGGGCTAGGAGTGAGAAGCGAGGAAGCACCTGACGAGCGCTCATGATCTTGGGAATCACGAGCATGTCGTCGTCGCTCCTTCCCGTTCTTCCACCGTTGCATGGGATTATGCGAGCCGGGCCATGGCATGGAGACTGTTGTTGCTGGCCAAAGCCTCAATCGACGCAGTGACAGCTCTGCCCGGCGCTTCCTAAACCTAGGCGGCGTGAGAGGCTGCGACTGAGAGCCACGGCGGCAATGTATCGTGAGCTCTGCTTGAGAGTCATCCATGACATTCTAGGCGAAATGGTGTCAAGATTGCCACTGTCACAGAAGTAATAGATAGAGCAGCCGAACGTACAGTTGGGCGCGAGGAAGGCGTTTGAAGCTCAGGGCAAGACACGATTCCACTCGATGAACACTCGGCATCGGAATTGAGGCTCACGGGATCAGTCTTCTCAGATGCATTGCCAGCTTTTGGTCTCGCTTGGGATCGAGCACGCAAGGTAGGGCTAGAATGTTCATCAGATTCCGCGCGATGCTGCCAGGTCCTGCAGGGCTGGAGTGTCTCTTCGGACACGGCAGGGCTCGAGCTGGCAAGTCTTTGGTGGTTTGAGGCAAACGCATGTGTATTCGTTGCGCAAGGGAGCGTGTCTAAAAGGGAGTCGACAATCGCGGTTGTGCGAAGACAGTTGGGCTCCATCGAAAGGCGGAAGGTGTAATGCTTGATTGACGGTAAAGAATGATGATGCGGTTGCTTCCATGAACTCAGGGATAATAGAAGTCGATGGCCATCCGTGTGAAGCAGTCTGTGTTGTTCATCGCGTCAACAGAGCCTCCCTCCCGTCACTCTCCATCGCACATGCCGAATCAGACGCAGGACATGAAGACACAAACACTATGATTTGAGGCAAGCATGACTGCTCGATCTATATCTTGTACTATTCCAGGCAAGTGTCGACCGGCGAAACTTGAGCAGTGAAGTGAGCCAGGGATGAACATTCGGCATTGACCCTGTGATCCTGAATACCACGGTTTCGCCAAACAATGATGCGATGCAGCGCTCCTCTTCACATTGCTATAGTCGATGTGCAATATGATGCTCTTATACAATTGATCGGCTCTCTCTACTATTGAAGGCAGGCTCAGCATCGTCAGGTCTCTCGCCTTCGACCTGCGCACAACACAATGCAGGGTGATGTTTCACATGGTCGGCTGTTCGGCAGCTCAACTTCTTGGCACCTGGACGTCAGTGACCACTTCTTAAGATGAAGCAGTGATACGAGAACAGCCAAGGGGATGGATGTTGCAGCAAACTTTACACGTGAATATGTGTGCGAATATTCATTGTTTGCCGACCGATCATAGGAGTGAGTGATTGAATCCAATAGCAGTGCGTGGAATAGTTTACCAAGAAACAACACAGTTGATATGCATTATGGACTGGGCAACTTCCTGATAGAGCCATTTGAGCATCCCATTCGGAGTTCTAGTTGCTGGGTAGCCTGTAGCTTTGGATTTGATGATGGACTTGAATGCAAAAATAAATAAACAAATAAAAAATAAAAATAAAAACCAGATACTGTTAATGTAAATGCTTGATTGAAGAATTGGGAATCCAAATCCTCTGCGCGTTTATTAGCTGGTGTGATTCGGATACACAGAAGACCACACCTCGTGGGATCTTGGAAAGATGTGGGAAACCCTGCGTGGGCTGCCTCCGGTGTGGCTCTGCTGGCTTTGCATATCAGACAGGGGTTTCCGGGCTTGGCAGCGATATTCTTGACAAGAAGAAGAAGGCCAACTCCGGCAACGACGATGCTCGGTAGGTGGAGATATCTACCGTTCTTTCACAATTGTGCAGAAGCTTTCAACGGCAATAGCCTGGGTGGCGGTACAGTCGTGAAGCGCATTAGATGTCTGGAACACGATCGACCGCTAGGTCATTGTCACCGCCTGACGGCGCGCTTCTCATTGGACGTTGCACAAGGTGGGCTGCTGTCTGGTTCATTATCACGGGTCACTGTCATGTTGTGCTGGTTAGTAATGGTGACTACGCAAACTCCATGCATGGAAGAAACGTATGCAGCACTTGCTCCTTCTCATTCGCAGCCAACGTTGCGTCGTCATCTGTCGCGATTGGAAGGTTAGACCTTGGCCTGCGACTATGCTCTTGGTGCCTAGCCATGTGGTGCAACGACACGGCCGCAGTGCAGCACATGCTCGATAGTTCGGCCAGCCGCTGCATCGCATTCTAGTGGATCCAGCTCGTCGTGTTCTAACTGATCGTCAAAGGGTCGCGAAAGGGGGAGCACAGCAAAGGCAACCCAAATGACATCACGCAACTACGTGGCGGTTGATCATGAACTGGTCCGAAAACAGGGACGGGCGGTTGTTGAATTCGAAAGGGTTCAACGGCTCGAATCAGGCTGGCCAATGCTTTCTTTCCAATAGCGCGCGGCAGGGTTCGTTACCGGGACGACTTTATTTCTAGATGCATTAGAGTGCTAATAAAATCCAATGCCGCCTGATTCGAACCGAAACAACCGCTGTGGCAGTGCGTCGGCTTCGTATGCAGATGGGATGGAGAGATGCTTTGATTAAATCTCACGGGAACACAAGGCAAGGAGGTGCTCCATCAACAATCACAATCACGGAACCAAGGGGAAAAGCTGGGCACGCACCTGGTCGGCGCTGGGCCAAGCCTCAGTCATTACCCGTCTCTGCGCGAGGAAACCAATCGCTGTCTGGTGGAAGCCAGGGCTGTGCTCCCCGTGGGCCTTGTAGGCCTCGCAACGGAGTGGTGTCCCAGTCCGTGAACCCGCCCATGGGGCATGGAGCGATAGTGCTGGTTCCACTGTCAGCGCCTGCTGTCCTCCACTATCCTCCACTGCCACGGGTGTATGTGCCTGCACCCAGCCCTGGAACGTCTGCCAGAGTGGCCCGGCGACCCATGCCGGCTCCTCCCCTGGCGCTACGTCCGTCCCTAGCAAACCTCATTTCTTTTTCGGCTTGGCCCAAGTCCCAAGTCCAGCAACGGCCTAGCATGAGCCCAGCTGGTTGGACCTCTGACACGCCCGCCATCCACCGGCCCATCCAAGCCACCACCATTCCACGCACCGTTGCGACCATCCTCCTCTGCCTCACCTGCTCCCCCATCAAATCCACGATCTGAATCAACACGGCACCAACGCCTCTTCGCCTCTACCGCTGCAGCCTCGACCACCGCTGCCCCGCTCGCTGCTTGATCTTCCTCCCCTCGTCGCCGCCGACCGTGCCTGCTGCTGCCCGCTGGTCCTACTGCTGCTTTCTGGGCTTGACCCGCCAAGCAGTCAGCAGCAGTCAGGCCCCTTAACGCCGCCACGACCTGGCAACCGAAGCCAGACCCACGGAAACACGCTCGTTCTTGCCGCTCATTTGCTCCAGCGTCCTCGAATTCCTCATCGTCCTCGGAGGCATGCTCTGATTGCTCACCAACTGGGACTCCTGGGATTATCATCATTGTGTGACAACCGCCATATCGCTCAGTTTGTAGCATTAACGGAAACCTCCCCCTGTGGCCTACCTCGGCCCGGTCAGCCCATTCAATATCTTCCATCGTCTGCTCTCCCCCTTTGATCTCGCCGCCGTTTCGAAGACATGCCCTCGTTTATGAACGACCATAGCTCCCCGACTTTTGGAAGCAACGTGGACATCCTCGACCTCGACCCAAACAACCGCTTTGGCCTTGCCCTCAGCAAAGAAGATTTGAATGAGGCCTCGATTCACCAGGTAGGATCCCGGCCAATCAATGATAGCTTCGACGATAGCTCCGTTACGTCCGCGCACGATTCCGACGTCTCGGACACCACTCCAATGCCCACAAATGGAAATGGTACACGACCGACAAGCATGAGCTCCTCCAACAATGCTAAGATCAATTCGGGAGGATACGATGGACATGAGAATGGCAGCGCTTTGAGGGAAAAGAACATGTTCAATGGGACCGCGATATTGCCAGATCGTTCGGTGCCGCGTCATCAACCTCCTGTACCACCAAAAGATGTCGCACCGGCTCTCGGGAGCCAGTTGCGTGGTGCCAATCACGCAACGGATGATTATTTGACACGGCAGCTACCAACAGATGCTGTACAGCGGCACTCTGAGCGAAGCAGCGACTTGACATCTCAACCCTTGCAACCTATACCCTCGGGAGGCGAGCTACCCGACCTCAACTCACCATTAACCCCCACAGCACAAATCCCAGATCCTCTACAGTCCAAAACGTCGCCCCAGCGTTTCTCTTCTCCTGCAAGTTACAACGCGGGTCCTTCCGCCTCCAACGCCTCACCTGGCTCACATCTACAACCCCCGGCTGCTGGGCCAGTCTTGAGACAGAGACACACCCTCGAAGTGCCAAGGTCCAGCACAGCAACTGGTCGGACATCCAAGGACGATGTGGATATTGCCCAAGCCAGTGGCCGTTTCTCGCCTACCGTTCACGCCACCGGCCGCAGGGCTTCCTTGAGCCTTGTCCGTAGGACCACACGCTCAATGCATTCTGATATGCCACGAGATGAGGTTGTGCCCGATGAGGATGCGATCCGCTGGGCGGAGGCCTATCGCGCTAAAAGAGCCAGTAAGAGAAAGAGGAGGGAAGAAGAAGAGGATGATCGGGTTGTTGTGGGCACAAAGGTCGACGAAAACCACGCCAACTGGGTGACGGCTTATAACATGCTGACCGGCATCCGGGTGTCCGTATCAAGGACCAATGCCAAACCGGATAGGGAACTGACTGACGCTGACTTTCAAGCGAAGCAGAAGTCAACCTTTGACATGTAAGCCACCAGGAATCACCCCAATGTATTCTGAGAATCAGGAGACTGACATGACAAGCACTGGCAATGAATTGGTTCCGTCCGCCAAGTACGACTTCAAGTTCAAAGACTATGCGCCGTGGGTCTTCCGTCGACTACGATCTTTGTTCCGAATCGATCCGGCAGACTACCTGATTTCGCTCACTGGGAAGTACATTCTTTCCGAGCTGGGTTCTCCGGGAAAGAGCGGCAGTTTTTTCTACTTCTCCAGGGACTACAAATACATCATCAAGACGATCCATCACTCGGAGCACAAGTTCTTGAGGAGAATCTTAAAGGACTACCACAACCACGTTATAGAGAACCCGAACACATTGCTCTCGCAATTCTACGGCCTACATCGCGTCAAGATGCCCTACGGCAAGAAGATCCATTTTGTCATCATGAATAACCTCTTCCCACCGCACCGAGACATCCACGCTACCTTCGATCTCAAAGGCTCTACCATTGGTCGGGACTACAAGGAGGACGACATAGAGAACAACCCCCGAGCTACGATGAAAGACCTGAACTGGCTTCGACGAAAACGGCACCTGGAGTTGGGTATGGAAAAGAAGAGGCTCTTCCTGGAGCAGTTGCGGCGAGATGTGGTTCTTATGAAGCGCCTGCGAATCATGGACTATTCTCTTCTCATTGGCGTTCACGATCTCTCCCGGGGCAACGAGGAAAACCTGCGTGGCAAGACACTCCAGGTATTCAACCCGGGAGGTGAAAAATCCACAGACGACGACCCGCAGTCCATGCTTCTCCGCACTCCGTCAAAGCTGGAGAATGCTCGGAAAGCAAGAGAGTTGAGGCAGATGATTCGACAGGAACGTCCAAGTCCCATGGGGCAAGGCGCAGGACAGATGCCAGACGAGTTGGGAGATTCTCACAACCGTCCTGGATTCATCTTCAACCAGGACGATGGTGGTTTCCAAGGCACTCATGAGGACAACACCCCAACAGACGAGGTGTACTATCTGGGCGTGATTGACTGCTTGACTCACGTAAGTTGACCCGGCACGGTTGCCATGAAATCTAGATTACTGACCTGGGAACGCAGTACGGCATGATCAAAAAGATTGAGCATTTCTGGAAGGGTCTATCAAATGACAGGACGCAGATCTCGGCCTTGCCTCCCGATGAGTACGGTGATCGATTCTACAACTTCGTCGAAGGGATCACCATGTCCCCCGAGGCGGCACAGCAGGAGGCGCAGCTGGCGGAGCAGGAGATGTTGCAGTCACAACTGGTAGGCAGGTCATCTCGCCAGAACTCGTGGCGCAAGTCTCAGCACGCCATACCGCCAATGCCTCAGCACCAACCTCCCGCGATACCGACCAGTCCCCGCTCGCCCGAGGCACGAGAAATGATGGAAATGGCGGAGAAGCAAGCTCGACGTACCGAACTTGACGGAGCTTCGGAGAAGCACGTCCCAGACCGAACTTTGTTCGCAGGCTCCGTCGTCGCGTCGGACGGACGAGAGCAGCACGAGACTGTGCTTCCGATTGTCGAAGAAGTTGGTGAGGGCAGCGACGTGCGCCCAAAGACGCCTGCCAAAGATCAATTCTTGCCTCCGACAAGGGCACCGCCGCCAACTCCTCCTATGAGTAACCTCAAGTCTCAATTGAAGAAGCCTGAGAGTGCGGACAGCGGCTATGCAGTCAATACCAGCACCGCGGCAGTCAGCAGGGATAACTCGCTCAGGGTACGACACAAGGTCAGTCGGGATAGTCTTAACAAGGATCTTCCGCCACTCCCTCAAGACGAGACAGCGGACAGTGGCGTGCGGATGGTGGCCTAGTATGCACCCATCCGCAAGTTCCGGCGCTGGCTTCCCACTCGCCGAACTCGAGTGAGAAGGGTGCCTGATACGGATCTGGGAGACGAGTCGGTTCACGCGGACTATATTTGAAAGAAGAGTAGGGACGGTATGGTTGTTTGTTTCTCACTTATTTTGACGTTCTTCTGCAGCATTAACATACCCCATCAAGGCGGAACTCGATGCCCGTTTCATTTCAAGGAGTGTCACCTCGGTCTGCTCTTGGCTCATGTAGGGGAAGCAGACAAGTGGATGAAGAGAGGTGTGAGGAAGATATGTACTACTGTTACAAGAAAAAGACATGGATGATACCACTTTAGCATCAAGCATTTTTTGCATCAGGCTTTCCTTTTCCTATTATCCTCCTTTTGCATGTTTTCTTTGTCGTGCATTTCTTTTTGGCTCTGTTGAAAGTGTCATAGCTAGGTCGGAGAAGACCACGGTTCACCGGCAAGGGGACTAGATGAAAATAATGTTTTTATTGAAGCTCAATTTGGAATAGAGCCGTACATGGCGTTGATGAGCCCAGTGATTGGGGTGGTGTGGACTGCACACGGTTATGTCTATTATACACTTTATATACATGCGCAGGAAGTATCTTTGCTTCCGCTTTTGCAATTTTCAGTCATAAGGCGTTCCCTAGATCCTACAGCTGCGTGATACGGGGCCCTCCCCTTGCAGCGATGCGATCCATGAATGGGACGGTCTGCCGTTTTACCGCCTCTTGTGGTCCAGCATATCCTGCAGCTGGTCCTTGCTGGCCTCGGGCCTCGGCGGCGGCGCACCGGGCGAGTTGGCGCCGAAGGCGTTGGCGGGCAACTCCTGGGCGCCCTCCTGGCGCAGCTGCTCGAGGCGGCGCCTCTTCTGGATGTCGGCGACGCGCCACTGCTTGAAGTACTTGACCCAGGCTGCGGCGCAGTCGCGCTCGAAGGCGGCCGTCTCCTGGGGGCAGGCGCGGGCGGCCTGCGGGGCGTTGGCGTGGGCGTCGACGATGGAGGCGGCGTCGAGGCACGAGAAGTAGGCGTCGCGGGCGGCCCAGCAGACCTGCCGCTCGGTGCGGGTGGGCACGGCGGTGCCGGCGCGGATGGCGTCGGCGCGGGTGTCGGTGGTGAACCAGCCCATTGTAGGTCGGGTGTATGTGGTGAAGGGTGATGGTTTGGCGAGGGGGTTGTTTCGTGAAGAGAAGTCTTGCTCTGCTGGATCCTCAGGCTATGACGACGAATCCAAGTACGATTGGTTTTCGGGTTGGTGGTTTTTCGTCGACTCGTGTAAGTATCCGCGCCTGGCGATGGCCGTCAGAAGCTGCGTACGGATGAAGTCTCGGGGTCTGATGACGATCTCAAGTGGTTGGCTCCGTCGATAATTGGCAGCAGCCCGGAATCCCCGGCAGAATGAGCCCGTCGCAGGCGGTGAAGCCCCGTCAGGCTTAGCGTGGGTGTAGCTCCAAATTTATGCAGGGCAACAAACGAGATGCGCAGGTGCCAGGAACAGCTGGTAGAAAAGCTCCGCCGTGGCTGGTTTGAACCTTGCGTCAGCCTCCTCTGTTGAAGCAAGACATATCTTGCCATTTCTCGATTCCCTGAGCTGCCGGGCCGATCTTTAACCTTTCTTTCTTCCTTTCAGACTTTCGGGCTTCTTGTTGGTTTCTTGGACGCGAGCTATTGTCCAGCAACCGGGATCTCATCGACGACGACGCCAGACAATGAACCACCACCCTTGACGACTCGAGCAGCAAGCCACAACCCTCGCCATCCCCCTCTCATCCGCCATCGACGAGCGAACCCTACATCGCTTCCCTCTCTCTCTCTCTCTCTCTCTCTCTTCTGATCACCGCCTTGCATCGACGACCACGACGACGGCACACACAATGGCCCGCCGCCGCAGACCCCCCCGCGCCGGCGCCCTCGGCGAGGTGGCGCCCCTGCGCATCGCCGCCCAGATCGGCATACTGCAGCTGCTCTACTACGCCGTCGCCCTGCTGCTCATGCTCTTCACCGCGCTCATCGCCGGCGCGCCCTTCACGCTCGACCTCGTCCTCGGCTGGGACAGCGTCCGCGGCGACAACACCAACGGCTGGCTGCTGGCCTTTGTGTGGATCCTCGACGGCGGCCTCTGCATGTGCGTTTCCTCCTTGTCCTCCC
>KL660101.1:41254-63013 GCA_000732775.1 Stachybotrys chlorohalonatus IBT 40285 | reverse complement strand
GGGGGGGTGGGGGGGGGGGGGGGGGGGGGGGGGGGGGGGGGGGTGTGTTCGGAAAGTGGGGAGTTTGACTTAGGGGCAGGCAAAGCCCTGTGCATCCTGCGATGCATCCTAGCCCCGGCCGCACCCGGCACAGGCTGTTGACCTGCATGCCGTTACCTACCCACAGCACTCATGCAATGCAACTCCTCCTCTGCAAACACCGTCTTTTTCACAATGCCGATGCAGGACTCCTTATCTCGATGCGAAATGGGACTGTGCATTCACAGTACTTATTCTTATGGCCTTGGTGGCTCTCTACCAGCACTTCTTAGACGTGGTGAGCAGACATGGTGAGCAGTTAACATAGAGAAGGAGCTGTCCAAGGTCTACCATGCAGTGCCTGTTGATAGACATCATCATCGCGGGATGCCTCGTCGTCTAATCTCCCCCATGAGCGCGCTACATCCGGCCACGGGTCTTGAAAACCTCCAAGTTAACCTTCTTCACACACCCTTGCAGATCCTCCTACCTTAGCGTAATGCATCTATCGAAGTCCGTTGACCGGCTCTCTACGTTAGTGCCGTTTACCGCATGAACCAAGCACAACATGTGGGACAAACATTCACATTCAACGACACACCTTCGAGCTCTGCTTCACATGTTCCAGTGGCAGTGGTCTGTTGTTTCCTCTTCACCGACGCCTGATCCGACCTGTAGCCTTAATTATTATTTGCCGATAACGTAAAAAGCATTCATCTTCTATGACTGTTTGCTTGTGTAAAGACCATATGGATTTCTCACACTTTGCTATGCATATTGCTTGATTCTCCGCCGTCTGTGGGCCGAAACATCACCCGATGTTTCCCTACATTACCCATCGCCACGTCTAAGTCTCGACCGAAGTGCTGACGATGGCATAGGCTTCGTCTTGAACCAGATTGTTGACGACGCAGCGTTGGTAGGTTCTGATACCCATGTACGCCACCACAGCCTGCTGCTGCTGGCCGACATGTCGCGCCGCTGCCCGTTCTCGTAGCATCCCAAGAATTTTAAACTCACGACGAGATGATAATAAACAGCACGGTGGCCTTTCTGGACTCAACCATCAACATGTGGCATGGGGCTCTCACTATAGTTCCAACTAGCAGGATATACAACTCAAAAGAACATGGCTATCTGCTGGCCTGTGACAAAGGCTACCCCGCAATGGCCACGAGAAAGCAATAGGATGTTTCGTTTTATGATATATCTGGTTATACGCAGGAATAGCACCGAAATACGTCTGTCTGAAACCAATATCAACAATGGACGCAACGAGGATCTGCAACATCTACTTCGGGAACTCAGAGCACCGTATGCTGCCAACATCACTTATACCCCATGTCGTTCAGTATAGCCTTGTACTTCTCTGCCTCCTCGCCCATCTCCTCCGTAGTCCTCGGCTTCCGGTCCGCATCCTCTATTCTAGGGAACGCGCCAGAGGGGCGAGGGCGCTCCTGATCCCACAGCGCCCCTCCGACATTGCCCTCCTCGGACGCCATCTTGACATAGACCTCATCAGGGGTGGCGAGGTCGTCCTTGATCCGCGGGATGACGTGAACGTGGACGTGGGGCACTGACTGGCCTGCCTCGGCGCCGTCCTGGACGGCAATGGTGAAGCTGCCCGCTTCGGGCTCCGGTTTGGAGAAGTATGCCCGCGCGAGAAGCCTTTGCGCTACCTGCACCGTAGAGAACAGATCCGTGATCTCATTGGATGAGAGGTCGGTAAGTCGGCGATGCGGAGCCAGAGGGCATATGAGAATGTGACCCGGGATGATGGGCTTGAGGTTCACGAGCCCGAATGAGTGAGGAGTAGCAAGAAAGACCTGGAGTCAATATCAGCCATCTCCCGCCAAATAAGGCGCCATTCTCTGTCTGCGGTAACAGAACCGAGCAGCCATTCGAGGCCTCTGCATACCTGTTTCGTAACCTCAAATGGTCCGAATTTGATGACCGCCTCTTCGGTGTTGGTCGAAGTCATGATGCTGCGGAATGAACGCCAAGATTGAGATGATATGATTGGGAATCGTCTGATGCCGAGCATGCTTTCGCGCGAATCCAACAATAAAAGCAAATCGGTGTTCTCGCTTAGATAAGTATGCAGCAGGCACCAGCCGGGGTGACTTGGTATCTTGAATACTAATTCATTGGAGATCCGGAAGGTGTAATTGGTAAAGCATGAGAGCTTTAAGACGCGAATGGCCGGAAGCCGCCCAACATTCAACTAACCACCAGGTTCGAGCAAAGGGGAATGAAGTGGTAAGAGTCAATGGGCAACTCAAGGGAGTGGTAGGAATAAAATGAAACCTTGCTCGCGAAGTTCGAAATTGAATATGGCGTCAGATGGAATAAATCAAGTCTGAAATGCCCCTGCTGTTTTGGTTGCTAGGCTCCATTTTGTCAGTGGGGTTGACAGGGCATAATGACCTCAGCAACCCAAACACCATGCCAAATGTCCCTTTAACCGCGATAAGGAGTACAGCAAGAGAATAATATACAAGGCTATCATCTTGGTGATAGAGATTTAGACATCTGGGCACTGATTTTCGATTGATTTTTTGTTTATTCACTTATCAAGAAGCGTATCATCACCACGGTGCGCAATGTTCTAACCCTACGATGCATTTCGGTTCTGTAATATATCAACTCCTCAGTGAGTAGTATTTGTAGGAGGATATATATATCCCCGATCAAGGTAGAACGAGCCAATGCCTAGTTGTACGTATATCCTGAATGCATCGCTGGCCTAAACACCCATATACGTAGCATGAAATGATAAATAATACAGTACACTCCTGTGTCTGCCGAGTGTCCAAAACCCCAGAACTCCGAATCATGACCAGTATACCCACGCTTGCCAATATGTACCCATTCACTGTACACCACTACTGGCTCACCAGTACCTCATCCTCCTGCAGTCTGACGGCAGCATCTCGAGTCGAGTTTAGAGGTTCAGTCTCATCGTCGTCAGTGGTGTCCCAATGCACTAAAAACAAATTAGTACATTGCCTTCCAGTTGTAACAGCTGAAGCTTACCATTCGTCTTAAGCATCACGGAACCGACAATTGCAACAAAGAACAAGCACCCCAAGAGCACAAAGACGGCCTGCGGGAATCCCTCAACAGTGGCGGCGTAGAGGTTGTTGAAGAAGATAGGCGCACAGATACGCAGGAGGGCGTGCATGAACCCAATCGCCCCGAGGACCTGCCCAACCCGCCCAGAGGGTACATGCTTCGTGACGGTGGCTTGGATGGTCGCACTGCCCAGCGCGCCGAATGACGTCAACAAGGCGGCAAAGACAAAGTACAGAGGGGTGCGCGCAAAAGTGTATCCTACGCAGCCCACAATCTCAGACACCAAAGCTGCGCGCAGAACCCAGAGATCCATGCCATCGGCGCCCGAGTTTTTGTCCGTGATGTTGATACCGGCTCTCTGCTTGCGGCGAGCAGGAAGCGTTCGTCCAACGTAGTTGATGAGGGGAAACAGACCCATCAGGATGACGACCCGGACCATGGAGACGATGGAAACAAAGCGGGAGGTTTCGAGGTTTCCCCAGCCAAACATATAACCCGTATACAGGATGATGATAGGTCCGACAGCAGCAGAGGTGCCCATGATACAAGTATCTATCAACGCCAAAGTCACCAGATTAGTTCGAAGTGGCTGAGAAGTCCCCGGTCCTTTGGGCCAAAGGATCTTGAGCGAGGTGAGAGGATTGGCGTCGACCATGGTAGCCCACCACGACCCAGAGTTGGGAGAGGCCTCTCTTGTCTTTTCATATCTTTCAAGCGCTTCGGCTCGTCTCTTCTTTGACAATGACTCCGGGATAACAAACCCAGTAAAGACGATGAAAAAAATATGACAGCCGAGCGCGACATAGAAAATGGATACCAGACTGCCGGTCCATTTGACAAAGTAGCCGGCGATCAAAGGGCCAAAAGCAAGGCCTCCAAAAAGGCATGCATTGATGTATCCCAATGACACGGCACGCTTGGAGGGTGGCGTGCAATCACTAGTATACGACTGGCACAGCACGCTCCCGGCAGTGAAAGATCCTGCCACACCGTCGAATATGCTGCCCAAGACCAGCCAGCGGTAGTCAACGGTGTTGGGGAAGTTGGCGGCCAGAATTGTGATGAGCTCGCCCATCAACCCTCCGCAGGAAACAAAGGCCATGAGGCGCCGTCGACCGTACCTATCGGACAAGTGGCCCAGCTTCGGGATCGTGACGGCGCTCAGAATGCCGGTGCACAGGTTCATGATGAGCAAGAACCCAGCCGACAGCTTCTGCACTTCGGGGATCCGGCATTGTGGGTTATCGCTTCCGAGGAGGACGGGATCGAAGACGAATGCTGGGTCGATGACGGTCTGGTCGGCGAAATATCGCTGACATACGAGATCGAGTATTCTTTTTCGGCGGATTAGCACGACGTAGCAGTTGCTGCTGCACGATCCAGGAGAAATCTCACAAATTCAACTTTGGGACAATAATGCTCCCAAAGGCGAGCGTAAACAAGAGATAAGGACCCAGGAGCCAGTAGACCTAGCGCACCGTTAAAACCTCTGGCCAAGTTAAACTCGAGGGCGGTTGGAGCTAACAGATGGCTTGCGCCACCACGGCAGCCCCTTGAACTCTTCGCAAATGGACCAGTCGGTACTGTTTGCGTCTTGCCGCGTACCGTCTGTAGATTCGAGAGCGTTGGCGCCGAGTAGTGCGGTTGCTTCTGTTGGGTCGACATCGTAGGACTGCGTCTCGCGGGATGGCACGCTCGAAGGGGCGTTCTGCCCGCCGGATCTCGTAGATACCATACTTCTCGTCCGGCTCGTCGAAACTTGTGATTTGTAGAACAGGGAAACCCAAGTGCAAGAGGGTAGCAACGACGGAGGTTCTGCGAGTCGCCGTGGGACGGAAGCGTGGTTGAAGTCGAGCGGCTCGTCCTAGCCCATATCTCCCAACGCAAGAGGTGATTGCGCGCTGCCGAAGAGAAGACGGTAGGGGAGAAGGTAGGATCACCGATGATGGCGAGCAAGACTATAAGTATTGCGGAGGGCGATAAGTCGCTGCGGAGGAGAGACGGTTGCAGTGGAGACAGCTCTACGGTTATAAGTCACGGACGAACTGAACTCCGCTAGCCAACTCAGCTATCTATCGTGAACTGCAGGGACTCGTGGTTTCAGCGGGGAGATAAGGAACAGCAGCACCACAGCACCCCCCCCCCCCCCCAAAGTGACTTGGGTAGACACCGGAAGCCTCGGGTCTCCGATTTCCATATATCTAAACGGCATCACATTGGCGCGTTGTTGACCATAAGCCCCATGCTCGGATGCGCAGGGCCGGGAGTCGATGACGCAGGCGAGGTGCTATCAAGGTGTGATTTCTAAGCGTAAAATCCCATCCGTTTCCAAGGTATCGATAATTGATGTGTGACGGTGCATGCGTATCCCCAAGTCTATTGCGCCGGACGAATGAGAACCCTGGTCCGCCCACGCTACGACCACGGAGGAATGCTTGTTTCTCGTAGTGGAATCGTGGGGGGTGGTGGTGCTAGTTCCAGCATTACAACACCACCCAGGCACCTTGAAACATGCTGTAAAACCTTAGGATCGTGTCAGACAGAGCAAGACGGGTGAGCCTATGCACCGAGGTCCAAAGCTCATCCATCGAAACATTACTAGCCAAGAGTCTCCATCTGCTGGTAATTGTAATGTCCTCAACCACCATCTGCAGCTTTTAAGCGTACCTTTCTATGCCACCTAATTCGCTGTAATGAGTTCCCCTTAACGTTCCATCAAGCAAGAGTAAACCGGAATTGTCGATGCCTGTCTCACATCTCAAATCTGCTTTGTTCTGGACAAACCCACTACCACGGCAATGGAACCGAAAAGACAACGCGATGGGCGAACAGATTAGAAGGGACAGAACATTCAGCATCCCTGGCGAAAGACGATTGATATATTGCACATGTGCTTCATGCCCTATCTAGACAGTAGTAGTAGGAGCTTGAACTTTGTAATACGGTGTAAGCAACTCATGCGCAAGGTGCCTATTCACGACCGTGAAAGCAGCGGCCAAGGTGAGGCATCGGTAGGGATGAGCCTCGGTGATCTGATGAGTCAGCCGACCGGTCACCAAGACCCACATCGTCACCCCAGCATCCAGCATTTTTCTGAAGCTGCTGCAACCGTCGTGCCTGCGCAAGCTTCAGCTGATTGTGTCCCTGTCATTTTGCGGCACAAACCTGCCGACAACCTTCGCGATGCCCGTGGTCAAAGGAGGAGTCTGGACCAACATCGAAGATGAAATCCTCAAAGCCTCCGTCTCCAAGTATGGCCTCAACCAGTGGGCGCGCGTCTCATCTTTGCTCGCGCGCAAGACGCCAAAGCAGTGCAAGGCACGATGGAACGAATGGCTAGATCCGAGCATCAAGAAGATTGAGTGGAGCAGGGAGGAGGATGAGAGACTACTGCATCTGGCCAAGATTATGCCAACGCAATGGCGCACCATTGCCCCGATAGTTGGTCGAACCGCGAACCAGTGCCTCGAACGATACCAGAAGCTGTTGGACGAAGCCGAATCTCGCGAGTCCTCCGGCCTAGGACTGACAGGACCTGAAGGCGGCGAGACCCAGGCTCCCAGCGCCGACGATGTGAGGAGACTGCGTCCCGGCGAGCTCGATCCAGACCCAGAAACGAAGCCAGCGCGTCCAGACACCATTGATCTCGATGAAGACGAGAAGGAAATGCTCAGCGAGGCCCGGGCTCGTTTGGCGAACACCCAGGGCAAAAAGGCAAAACGCAAGGCGCGAGAGCGTCAGCAAGAGGAGTCGCGGCGCCTGGCAACACTGCAGAAGCGGAGAGAGCTCAAAACAGCGGGCATCAATATTAAAGTCATCACTCGCAAGAAGGGAGAAATGGACTATAATGCCGACATTCCATTTGAAAAGAAGGCAATCCCAGGATTCTTCGACACCGCCGAGGAGCAGGCTCACAACGAATTCCAACGGCAAGCATTCGATCCTCGCCAGCAACAACTTGCCAGCAAACGCAAGGGTGAGGGAGAAGACGATGGCGACCGTAAGAGAAGGAAAAACGAAAAGGAAGGTCTCTCAGAGTCTCAGAAGGCTGCCATCAAAGCTGGCCAGATGCAGAAGATTCGGGAGGCAGAACAGAGCAGCAAACGACGCGCGCTGAACCTGCCTGCACCGCAGATCAGTGAAGGTGAGCTAGAGGACATCATCAAGATGGGGAAAATGGGCGAGGCCGCCAACACGATGGCAAGAGAGAGCGACAACGATGCTACCCGGGGTTTCGTTAATTCCTACTCGGCCCTCAATGCCAATGCCCCTATCCGGACACCAAAGGCGCCTGAGCAGGAGGACCACATTGCCAACGAAATCCGCAATATTCGTGCACTAAACGATACGCAATCTGCTCTACTTGGTGGGGAAAACACCCCACTGCGTGAAGGAGCTGGCTCGACCGGCTTTGAGAAAGCGACCCCGCGCAAACATGTCGTGGCCACACCAAATCCCATGGCCACGCCGCTACGGTCAGGAGCGGGTGGCCCTGGGGCAACACCACGGCAACCTGGACAGACACCCATGCGGACCCCCCGCGATACATTCGCTTTGAACCAGGATGGCGGAATGGCCTTGGTCTCTGCAACACCTCGAGACATAAGGACCAGAGAGCTGGCGATGCGGAATCAGCTACGATCCGGACTGTCCTCACTGCCCAAGCCTAAAGACACCGAATGGGAATTCGAGATACCCGATGAGCAGGCGGAGCGGGCTGCAGCGGACGAGCTGACAGAGGAGGATGCGGAAGAGCGAGATCGCAGAGAAAGGGAGAGACGGGCGGCCGAAGAAGAATTGGAACGGCGTCGGCGTACGCAGGTCATGCAGAAAGATCTCCCAAGGCCTCTTGTGGTTGATGTACCACAACTTCTGACCATGGCAGAGGCTATCAATGACCCGGTCGAATCATTGATTGCAAAGGAGGTTACGAACCTGATGGCCAACGATGCACTCAAGTATCCCATGCCTGGATCTCAGATCAAAGGAGCCCCAAAACCGCTCACATATATCAACGACGACGATCTTACGAACGCCCGCATTTTGATCATGTCTGAGATGAAAGCCCTCCCCAGCTTTGGGGATATTCAGAATGCTTTCGAAAGCCGGGCCAGCAGCTCCTTAATGCTTGGTCTAGGGTGCTACGACGACGACGACGAAGCGCAGCAAGAAAATGCGATCCGGGCAGCCCTTGATGTAAGTGACAAATCACTCTCCTGAATCTTGTCTCGCTCAACCTAACAAAGAGCATAGGTTGTGCAGGATTCCATCATGACATCGGCTGAGCGTGGAGCGAAGACGGAGAAGAAGCTTGCGCTGCATCTCGGCGGGTATCAAAAGCGGCAGAAGATGCTCAGGGACAAGATCTCCGACGCAGCCGAAGCATTGGAGAAGGCAAAGACGGCGCTCGCCGGATTCAACATGCTCGCCGTCTCGGAAGAGGTCGCCATCAACCACCGACTGGAGGCGCTCCGAGAGGAGGTTAGCTTCGTCAGTCGCCGCGAGAGGGAGGCACAGGAGGCGTATCGACGGGCGCAGGACGAGCTCAGTGCGCTACGATCGGGCAACGTCAACGGATATCACTAGATCAACATCGGGATAGCAGTGTACATTAGCGGTTACGGGGAAATGGTGGGAGGTCTGGTCCTGCATGGTATGTCAAATTGATGTTCAAGCTATGTTTACTATTTATGCAAAGGTTTGCAGCGTTCTCCAATGGTGATGTTCGGATGCAGTGGTAATTACTTCTTTTTGGCCGGTAATCTGGGTAGTTTCATGGGCGCAGCAATAAACACGGAGATGGCACCAATCACAGCGCAAGAGATGAATGCCATCCGCAACGCAGCCTCGTAACTCGTCACGACCTGCTCCTGATACGGCTGCTGCAAGCCCGCCACGGCCTCGACCGAGCCTCTCACGCGGCGGATGATGTCGTCCTTCTGGTCGCCCTCGACGAAGAGGTTCAGGTAGTGTAGCAATCCGTTCTGCACAACGAGGCTGCTGGCGGCGACACCGAGGACCATGCCCAAGCTCCGCCAGAGAACGAGGGTGCTCGTCACCACGGCCTGCTCCGACTGCTCCGACGTGGCCAGCACGGCCAGAAAGGTACCCGGGAACTGGGCGCCCTGGCCAATGGCGAAGGGCACGAGGGCGAGGAGGTATACAGCTTGGGGAAGATCTCGCTGGAGCAGGGCGAGGCTGGTTGTGCCGATGAAGTAGAAGATGGTGCCGCCAAAGACGGGCCACTTCAGGCGGCGCGTACGCGAGATGCCGAAGCCCGTCATGGCCCCCGTGAAGGATGCTACCACTGTAGGCACAACGAGACGAAGGCCCGAGTCGGTGGCGCTGCTGAGAAGCACTGCCTGGAAATAGAGCGGGCTGAAGAGCCAAGATCAACAAGGCGATTCGGGTGGGCTACTTGAGGTCCAAAGGGGGGCTTGCTTACATGTTGAAGATGATGGCATTGCTCATGACGGCGGCCAAGACGTTGGAGAAGATGAGATTGGCGCGCGGCGCGGCCTGGACTATGCGCAGTGGCATGATGGGCTTGGCCGCGGTGGTTTCGACCCAAAGGAAGGCCGGGAAACCGAGGGCGAAGATGCAAAGGGATGCGATGACGAAGGGGTGCGACCCTGAACATGGCGTGAGCAAGAGAGAAGCTAGAGACGAGAAGTCGGCGACGAGAAGAGATGGGACTTACATGGTAAGACATTACCACCCAGGTTCTGGAAAACACACTCCCGGTCAGCCACACCCTCTCATCAAGTCCTGAAACAACGCTCGACTTACCAATCCCAGGATGAAGAAGGTCACGGACACGGTTAGAAGGATAGAGCCTATAAAGTCGAACTCGGCAAAGGCGTCCCAGACGGTGCCGCTGGCCGACGCCGCCTGCAGCCCCAGGTCACTGGGGATGCACAGCTGCGATACGACGAGGCACAGCAGCAGCACGGGGACCTGGATGCCGAACTCCCACCGCCAGCCCAACGCCTCGGCCATGGCGCCGCCGAGCGCGGCGCCGAGCGCGGAGCCGATGCCGTAGACAACGTTGACGTACGACTGGTACGTTGGCCGCTGACTGTGCCGCGCACGTAAAACAAGCCACGGTCAGCAAAAGGTCGGAAAAGGGGGCAGGGACAGCGGCACGCACTCTATCGGCAGCAAATCACTAAGTATAATAGCCCCGAGGGTCATGGATCCCCCCGCGCCGACGCCGCACGCCGCTCTCGCCAGGATGAAGGACTCGATGCTGCCGGCGAGGGCGCACCACACGGTGGCGCCCGCAAAGACAACGAGGCAGCCGACGACGAGGGGCTTGCGGCCCAGCGCGTCCGACAGGCGGCCCAGCGGGGGCTGCGCGGCCGTCGAGGTGAGCAGGAAGGCCGTCGACAGCCACGAGGCCGAGTGCGCGGCGTCAAAGTCGGACGTGATGACGGGGTGCGACGACGCCATGACGGTGCTGTCGAAGCACGCGACGAAATGCGTCAGTAGCACCTGTCCGAGGATGAGCCAGAAGCGCCGCGTCGCCGGGCCGTGGGGGTAGGACGACGGGGGGCTGGCGGTGCGCAGGAGGGGGAATGTCTCGTCTTCGCCTTGGTCGTCGCCGTCGGTCGTGTCGCCGCCCTCGACATCGGGCAACCGGGACGGCGGCATCATCGTGAAGGCGGGCGCCTCGGGCTCCAGCAGCGGGCCGGCCGTGGGCAGCGAGCGGGAGACGAGGTCCAGCTGCGCCGACGAGGGACGCCTTTTGTCTGCGCCGGGCACCGGGAGCGGCGCGGCGCCGGATGCCGGAGCATCTTCCGCATGAGGCATTCTCTTTCCTTTCTTCCGTTGGGCCCTTGGACCTACAAATACTACCACTTCTTTTCTGGTTTGCCTGGCCGGGAGATGGTATCGGACGTTTCATATATATCCTACAGTGACTAGCTCAGCAGATACGGCTACCGATGAGTCAGGCCGGCGCACTCAGATGAGGGCGTGTGCCATGCCAACATGGAGCCTGGATGTACCCCACACCGCGATGCAGCACCGATCCTCGGCCACGCACGAATCGGTAGATGATGACGAGTTTTGTTGGGCAATGATCAGGCTCGTGTCAACGCTGCAAATGCAAATGTAGTGGTATTCGTGCATTCGTATCATAGGGACATCTCTCCTGGACATGCCCTTCGGCTGGCACCAGGTAAACGAGAACCGCGTGTCTATCTTGCCTCGCAAAGCCCAAATACATACATATCTTAACGCTCAAGCACCTTTATGCCAAGCGATCTACATTTCCGCATTCCTGCTTGAAAGCGCCGCCGCCACCAGGATGCCCGCTCCCGTGACGCCCCCGTCGTGGCAGGGGCTCAGCACCACCTTGACAGGCGGCGTCTCCCCGAACCTCCTGCGCGCCAGATCGTCCAGGAACGCCTGGCAGTCCGACAGGTAATCCTGGAAGTGCACAATGCACCCACCCGTGTATCCGACGCCCAGTTCGCGCGGCTCCTGCGTCAGGGCCGCCGTTGTGGCAGGAATTTCCTCGGCCACGGTCATGAGGGCCAGCACTGCGGCGGCGATGATACCGGCGGCTCGCGTCTGGATCGCCTTGGCTATGTGGTACAGTGCTGCCGCGTGCTCTTCGGTCCAGACAAAGAGGGGTGCCACGGTGGACTCGGGGAACCCTTCTTTCAAACTGGCTGCGAGCACGCTCGGCTGCAGCGGCTTGTAGTGGCTGAGGAACGTGGTCGTCATGCTGTCCTTTTGCAGCAATCTACTTGGAAGAGACTCCCGAGGCTGCTCCATAACCGTCGTCAAGTAGTCCACGAAGATGATGCGCCCAAGCTCTCCAAGATATCGCCCTGCTGTCATGTACTCGAGCGGCTGGAAGCCAGGAGTTTCGTTCTGCGCATCCAGCACCTGATCCCACCGCGTAATGAGGCCCAGCTCCCGCAGCGGCGGCGCCGAGCCGTTGATGCTCCATTCCGTGTTGACCGCGATCCTGACATTGTCCATCTCCTCGCCGGGCAGCACGCTCACGTTAGTAGGGCGCTTGCTGGGATGAAGACGACTCAGCTTCAGGGGTATCGTCGCGTTGCAACCCGTGCCTAGGATGAGTCCCATTGTCGCTCGTCGCTGGGCCGTGTCGTGGAACCTGAAAATGAAGGACACGAGCGTCGACACAGAGTCGTTGGCGATGGCTGCGACTTCTATAGGCGGCAGGTCGTCGGTCTTGGCCAGGTTATACGCCTGGACGAGGCGAGCCCCGAGCCTCGTGTTGGACTCGATGGCAAAGCCCTTGCCCATGCCCATGAGGGTAGCTTCAGGCAGGGAATTCTGGACCATGGGAAAGCTGAAGGTGACGCCGAGCGGCAGCGGTTTCTCCTTGGGCAGGGACCAGGCATCGCAGCCGTCGCGGACAACCTCGGCAATGGACTGGCCAATCCAGCGGAAAAGACTGTCAGCATTCTGGCTCTTTAGATGGTCATCGATGGGCCATGACCTCTCGAGTTGGCGCCGGACGCTGCCGGACGGTTTGGTGAAGTGGTGCAGGGCACCGTTTGTGTCGACACCGTTTGCATGGCTGTCCAGATCTTCCTTGCCCATGAGTTCCACAAAGCCGGCTCGCAGGTTGGTTCCACCACTATTTGACGGTGTGAGCAGCCGCAGACGCCTCCCCTTGACCGAGTAGACCGGACCAAGGAAGTAGAGAAGGCTTACATGTCTATGGCAAGATATCTGTATTCATGTCAGCCTCGGACGGTTCACGCAGACGGAGCCTCGAGAGGACGTGCACGTACCTGCCTGAACCACACTGACCAACGGGCCGCAGGATGGACTCGGAGATGGGCGTGGGCAAGAACTGGGTGGTGGACTCCTCTGCAAGCTTCTCAAAGGCGCGCACAAAGCCCTCGTAAAGCTCGTAGACGGTGTCGTGGCCGATGCCCAAGGGTTTCAGGAAGTCACCCAGGAGGGTGTTAGGAGGCGCCATTTACAACGAGTACGGGTGAAGCTCCCGGTCACGGGCGAGCATGGCTCGTATCTCCTTAGCTTGAGGAATGAGACAGGAAAGTTCTACTGGAAATGGGAGACGGCCCTAGAGGTAATGTGAGAAGGGCGTTGAATATAAAGATAACTAAATATGCGTGAAAGCACGAGATTAGCCAGAGGCCACATGGCACGGTGAATCAGTGTAAGTAAATATGGATGGGCCCAACGTGACAAGGTCAAGATCCGGTCCACCACTCAACTGCTTCGCCTTACCTAGCCCGTACTCGTCCCCGTTCAATGTTGCAGCAGCAGGACGAGGTAACGTTGACTCGCACAGTCGAGGGCAGCACGCGCCATCCGTGCCGCCGTTTGCCCTTTTCCTCTTCTGCACCCCGCCGTCCCGACTCGGGGTGGTGGTGCAAGGATGGGCTGTCGTTGGGTTGAACTAACCCTTCCCTCGTCACCGAAAGAAGAAGGTCTCTCGAATGCCGCTGGTAGAGCTGGTGGTGGTGGTGGTGGTGGTGGCGGTTTGATTGCTTGGTTCAGTGTTAAGCTGGAGGGGTGAAGCCGCCAAGGAGGGGTGTCCAGCGGACGTTTCCAGGCCAGCCAATCCCCTTCAGTGGGACATGCTCTAAACATGGTAAACATGGGGCCCGGCCCGGCTTAAAGATCCCCTGTCAACTCGTTTCACCTAAAGTTCGCCCTACATACCTACTTACCGAAACCCAAGCCAAGCCAAGCCACAATCATGCTCGAAAAATCACCATCACCGCATCCTCCTCATCATCCTCCATCGCCTCTCCGCCACCATCTCCATCCTCCTGCGGCCCCCTCGTCCTCCGCTATGGATGAAAAGACATCGTCCAACATGACCCAAGTCCGCCGCGCCCGTCCCATCGTTCTCGTGCTGCTGCTCCTCGTCTTCAGCTACACCCTCTGGCAGTGGCCCTCGACCCATCCCGGCATCACCACTACCGGCTATGGCGGCGCCGTTGTCTCCGAGACCAGCGACGCCCGCGAGCCGGTCGGGTCCAGCAGCGGCAGGAAGCTTGTCCCGCTGGAAGCGCACATCATCAGCAAATGCCCAGATACTCGGGTACTACAACCCTCCTTCGCCTTTTACATGACGTCAAACTAAGCCGATCTAGGACGCCCTTCGACAGCTCATCCTGCCTGTCATGCAACAAGTCCTCGACAAAGTCGACTTCCAGCTCTCCTACATCGGCAAGTAAGTTCTCCCACGCATCCTTCGCAAACCCCATACACTAATGCACATCCACCTCCAGACTGACGGAAGATGACGGTGTCGAATGCAAGCATGGTCCCACCGAGTGCCTCGGCAACATCATCGAGCTCTGCGCCCGCGACCTCTACCCAGACCCCAAGATCAACCTGGGCTTCATCATGTGCTTGACTAAGGACTACAGGCAGATCCCAGACCGCGCCCTCGTCGAGGACTGCGCGCTCGAGCACGCCATCGACTTCGACGCACTCAACGAGTGCGCCGCCCGCGACAACGGCGCCCACGGCATGGACATGCTGCGTAAGAGTGTGCAACGATCCGCCGAGGTGCGTCCATCCATACCAGTGTCTCTCGCTGAAATTCCACCGCGCTCGCTAACATACATGCCAAATCTCCAGCTCGACGTCTCCATTAGCTGCACAATCCGCCTCGACGATGAAGTCTACTGCGTCCGCGACAGCGGCGACTGGATCGACTGCCCTCACGGCCCCGGCGTCAACGACCTCGTCATCGCTATCGAGAAGCTCTACCAGCAGCAGCAGCAGTCTTGAGCGGCCCGTATACCTCCCGCCACAGCTCGCCTTCCTCCCCGACCGTATAGCTCATGGCCACCGATTCCATCCCCGCCTCCCCGTCCCCCGCCATGGCCGCCAACGTCTCCATGATACTCTCCAACCCCACCGCCTTCCCGGTCGCCTGCGTCGCACCCGCCTCCAGCGCCACGTGCACAATGTGGATGTGGAAGTGGTAGTACGTCGGTTGGTAGTGCACGTACAGCTTCAGCTGGTCCTCCTCGAACAACGGGTACGTCTCGACCGTCGCTGCGATCAGCTTGGCTTTCATGTGCTGCAGCCAAGGAATATGTTTCTTCTTGAGGTCGCGCAAGGACCATATGTCCCGCCGCTCCACGATGGCTAGCAGATGCAGTGCGTCGAGCGTCTTGCGGTCCCAGTTGAGGTCCGGCAGCATGAGAAACCCTTCGTCGCCCGCCTCCCCAAGCTTGGTCCTGTATATAACGTCTTCCACCTCTGTCCTTCCTTCTATGATGTTGAATACCCAATTGAGCCGTCCCTCCTCCCGCTTGCTCTGCATGTACGGCCGCACCCTGTCCCTGTAGATCTCCGGCGTCTCTGTGACGAAGCGCACTCCCTGCTTGCTGTACTTCTTGACGTGCGTCTCCGTACACGGGTAGATGAGGTTGATTTTTAGATCGGCGAAGAAGTCGGCCCCGCCCGCCGTGTTCGCGCTGCCGCTGCCGCTGCTAATCACTGCGCCGCTACGTGCCATGTACCAGTGATAGATGTCGTTGGCGCCTAGGTTGGCCAGCTGCGCGAGCGATGCCGGCAGGCTGCCGAGGTAGTTGGTCGATGAGGGGAACGGCGCCCGCTCCAGGATCAGCAGGGCGGGCTGATTGTCGATGGAGCCGTAGAGAGCCGTCCGGCGACCTGCCTGGTCTGTAATCCGATAACAGGTCAGCAAGAGTGCTACAAGCGCCAGCATAAACCAAGACTCCTCAGCACTACGTAGCAACAGCTACGCTTTAACAGAGGTTTGGGGGAAGGAATATTGAAACCTGCCTTGGTTTAGAACCCGTACCAGCTGGAATCGGGGCACCAGTGCCTCTGCCTTGGCTTTGACGTCGGCCATGATCGACAGGAAGGAAAGGCTGTTTGAACGGAATTTCTTGAAAAGAAGAGGCAGAGACAGAGGCAGAGGCTGGTTCAGAAGCAGAACGTCGGTTGGCAAGACATCAACGTGTAGGTGGGCGAAAAGTCGGTGGTTGTTGAAGCGAGCTGCGGAACCCCACCACTGCCCTCCAGCAGACCCATGTACTTAGGTATCGATAACACCGTCATCCACGGGAAAGTAAACATGGAGAAAGACCAAGCGCTGCTGCTCCTTTTCTACGATTGTAATGTCCTCCCACCTTCATGCAGTGAATTGGCTACTTGGTGGCATTGAGAGTTGATACAATAGTGTCTTGATATTGAAGCTAGCTAAAATGGGGATGAGAATAGTTGAATAACTCGCACGATATCCACGCGAGTTGGCGCCCTGGATCAAACATCCCAATCTCCAGGGCCAATAATACGGATACAGCTTCGACCGCTGTCCCGCCGTCCTGTCGTCTATTTCTAGACCTTGACGCCAAAGACAAAAGTGGTACCGCCTGGGGAGATGCAGGCCTGTTCCAAGTGATTAGTTGGCTCTACAACCCTCCCGTTCGTAATCTCCATCGTCTATCAGGACCTCCCAAACAAATCCCCCCCGGGTATATGGCATGGATTATGGACGAATTACGGTACAAGAGAATAAAAAGTAGTCAAGGAGAGGGTGCAGAGCCATTCGCAAGAATTAGGAAATAATGTCATGTCGTGCAATTCGTAAGATTGCAACCGCATGCTTTGATCCGAGAAACACCAGACACTCCACACACGCTTACCCGCCAATGCTTGCGATCATGAGTTTGAATGAAATTCCAAAGGAAGGGAAGTCGTCCAATTCGGAGACAAAAATGTATGTTGGGCCGGTTCAAGGCATATCGTATGCGGAACGATTTGTGAGCATCCTAGACAAGTAGGATGACCCCTGGTTGTGTATCAAGCCACTGGAGACGAAAAAAAGCAGTCTTGATTAATAGCAAACCATTTCCAAATCGAACTGAACCAGCCGAAGGGGAGAAAAAAACGCCGTAGCCAATGCGCCGGAGAAATTTATTGTCATGACACCGTATTCAAGAGTGGACTTCGTGACTGAAAGTAAAACTTGAGCTGAGGAGACGTGCGTTCATTGTCGAAAACCTGAAGCGGGAAAGGTCTTGCCGGAAGAACCCGTGGCTGCAGTCAGCCAAGGTGTGCGCTAGAACCAGTTTCCGTGGATCCATCTCCCTCTATCGTCTTCTTCCAGTGTTCGGGAAGACAGACGCACACCAAGGGGAACGCCTTGATCTCGCCCGTGGTAACTGTTGGGCTTTCACGACGGCCTGATGTGTTGGAGACGCCGCTGTCTCTCTGGGCTTGTCGACGGGCCTCCCACTCATCAGCACGCTCCTCAACCATCACACCCGTGGCCCAACCGTCGTCCCAAATGCCCACGATTTTGAGCATGTCACCTCGTTCGAGAGCGAATTCGTCGGGTGCGCGGGGCTGGTATGCCCAGAGGACCGAGACCTTGTCGCTTGGGTGGATATCATCCTGCGAATAATAATCCTTGAAAAAGGGCAGCTGTTCAGATTGTTGGCTGGCGACGCCCTGGGGGGAGGAGTAGCCACCGGTGGTGGGAGACTGGGGTACAGAGCCTCCGAGGACTGAGCTGCTAGAGAGGGAGCCATTTCTCCTAGAAGTGGCTGGTGGGTTCCGAGACATACCACCGCGGTGATCCGAGACAACACTATCGCCAAAGTCAGACGACGAGGATCGATCTCCGGCTTTCCGTCCAACCATATATCCAGCAACCGCGCCAGTAGCAGCAGATGCCGTAGATGGCCCATGGCGATGACTTGATGTATCTCCCGTGTGCCCCTCGAGAGCAGACATTCGCGCGATGCGCCCTCCGGGAAGGACCTCATACCCCTGCTGGTTCGTCTGCTTACTCTGAGCCATGGCAGGACCTTTCCTAGCAGGAGAGGGCTGGTTAAAGATGCTGCCCTGCTGACTGCCACCGCGGTGTCGGTTCCTCCTTAAACAAAAGAAGAGCAGAACGGCGAGAAGCGCAATGCCAGCAACAACCCCCACCACGATACCGGCAATGGCACCCCCGCTTAATCCGCCGCCGCCCTCATTATCGGTTCCATTGTTGTCATCGCTGGGCGCCGCGCTGGTCGTGGGCTCGGATGTCGCGGTAGGCATGAGGAAAACCATAGTGGATGTAATGACTGGGAGATCGACACCCTGGCAACGCTCCTCAGCATTCGAGTTGTAGCAGCAAGTTTCGGTCGAGTTGATACCGCCTTCGGCACAGTAGGAGCACAGTCCTGAAAGATTAGACCCATAACCACAGTTGGCATCCTCATTGTCGATCGCAGACAGGCACACGGAGCCTGAAAGTGAATCATCGGGTTGCGAGCAGGTAACGTAGTCTGATCTTATCAAGGCGGTCAGATCTGCAGCAGGATCCGTACACAAGCTTCTGTTGGACGTGATAAAGGCCTCGCTCTGCGCGAAATCGGCACAGTCCCCGGCGCAAAGAGGGCGCGAATCCTCGGCGGAGAGCCCGCATCGTTGAATCGAGTTCTGTATCATAGCGTTGCAGAGCACCGACTTGGTGAAGCGGGCGTAGTAGTAATCGGTTTGTTCGAAGTTGACATCACCGCATTGGAAACGGCCTTGGAATCTAAACTGTGTGTGAGCACGTACTAGACAAACATTGAGGAAGATAAGTTTACCTTTCCTGCACGTACTCAGCCGCCACGTAACTAGACAGACGGCTGTCGAAAGATTCGAGGTCCGTCACAAACCGAAGAAAAGAGCTGTGGGCGCGTCAGCAGAGGAATTTAGAAACACGATTGGTCGACATACAACATATTGATCATGGCCTGGTCGGTGGAGACTGCGGCAGATCCAAATTCGGAACACTCGCTGGATCCTTCCAAGGAAACACAAGCTCCGGTGGCTTGGGCAGAAGCCAAGAGAGGTGAGGCGGCCAGCATGGCCCACAGGCTGCGCTTCATGGTTGAGGGACTCGGTATCGACCTTTTGCCTAGGGTTCGCTGGCTGGGACTCGTTGACGCGTTGACGCCAGGAGACGGCAGACCCATCCCAGATATGGTCGAGACCACCTTCCGATGTGGTGGACAGGTTGTTGCCGGTTGTGGCACGATATAGACGGTTTGCGGCCAAGCAGCTCTCGGATACAGGCGCAACGGGGTGTTTCTGGGTAATGGTTCAAGTAACGAGTTGGAATGGGAAAGAAAGTGAAAGACAGCTGGTGTTATGAGCTGCTAACGGAGAGATGCTGGACGATTAATAGTCGTAACCAAAAAGGGCCTCTCTCGACGATCGTTTGAACGAGTGGGTTTGATGAAAGATAGACGTAGGCGGACTGCAAGGGAAAAGAACGGAAGTCCTCGACAGGAAGCTTGGCCAAGTCGAGTCGGTTTGCAGTGGCTAGGCGAGGTCCTTGAGTCCAGGTACTGAAGGAAGGCGAGACCGGTATTGAGAGAGGAAAGAAGGTGGTGAATGTGAGTAGGTAGGTAATTAGGTGGATAAGACAGCTGTATCGTCCGAAGGAAGGAGGTGCGAGGAAACCGTGACAGTACCCGGAACGAAGCTGGCGTGCTTAGCTCAGGTATCGAAGTCGGACCTCTTGGAGTGAGGACTTGTCGAGCGTGGCTGCTAGTTAGGAGAAGCCCCCTTTTTGGCGCAAGCAGAGCTGGACCTTTGCGAAGCTGAGGGCTAGGCTGGGCTAAGCTGGGCGTGATTGTAAATTGACGCTCGCCAGCCTGGCTTAGCTAGGCTAGATACCTGCTCTGGAAGAAGCCGTCGGAGAGGTTGTAGAGAGGGGCGAGAGGGCAGAGAGAGAGAAGAAGGGAAACCGCTCGTGACACGACAGGCACGAAGCAGCAGCAACAGCTTGCGAGATTACCAAGGGGCCGTCTCCCAAAGGGGCTAGCCGGGGGAGTACAGGTTGATTGTTTTGCGTGGGACCCCCCGGGATTGCTTCGTGCGTGGTGGATACTGGGAACGACGTCCGTGGACGCGATGTGCGGATCAAGGCTCGGTGCCGATTCGAACCGTCAAAACAGGCACACGCGCCGGGGGAGAGACATGCGACGACGACTCGAGCCCAAAACACTGTCGGGGAATTGGTGAATCGGGGCCAAGGGAAGAAGGTACTGTGCTATGAATGGCAGGGCAGGGAGGCGAGGTGGTCAACCGTTGGCTATTTGGGGTTGTTGGTTGATTTTGAATTGGAAATGATGTTGTCTTCGGTCGGGACGGGACGGGAGATGATGAATCGAGAGATAGGTCCTTGCTAACCCGGCTCTACTTCAGCACTGCTTCACAATGCATACCCAAGCTGCTGGGAGACCACCAGAACCAGGCTTCAAGGGGCAACGGCAGATAGAGGAAGAGATGATGGATAATGGCACGAGTTGGCCAGCAGTGACAGGGTTCTGACAGACCCCAGTACTGGGCTTGAGCTTGGCCCCAAGCAGGGCTTGTGAGGTTGACGGGCTGGGCAAAGGCAATTTGGAGACAACGTTTTTACCTTGCTGCGCAAGACTTGGATGATCCAATTTCGCGTCAGTCTCGGCTAGGTGGTTGCGGAGGCAGGGGAGGGATGTTTATGTTGTGTCTCTTTGTGCGTTGTTCGGTGGGGGGTTTGTGGGTTGTTGTATGCAAGGTACCGTCCTGCTGCTGCATCTGGAAGGATCTCTTGCAACACGACAAGCGACAACTGCCAAAGAGGGCACTGGAGTCATGGTCTGCAGCAGTTAATTTAGGGGAACGGCGGGCCTGAGGCGGCCAACGATGCGCACTTCAGGTAGGTAGCCCAGGCGGTAAGCCCCCAAGCAGGGGTCCAACGGCTTGCCTGTTTTGGAGCCAGTAGGGCCTACGCTGGCCTGGGCTAGGCTGTCTTGGGCGAAGCCACCGAGATCATGGGCGCCGGGCTAATCCATCCCGGGCACGAGGCCGCTTGACTGCCCGCCAATGGACGTTCCCCCCAAGAGGCCCACCGCTTGCCACTCCCTGCCACCTAGTTTTCCTGAGGGAGTTGTTGGAATTGCCGGGCTGGGCCAATCATGACCGTTTCGGAAGTTTTTTTTTATTCATTCATCTCCCAGACTCTAATCAAAAAGTTCCGTGGTACAGTTCCGTAGTTGCAGTGGGGGCCATCTGTCAAGCATCATCCCGTAGTGGAAGTCGGAATCAGCGCTGTAACCATCTTGTGGTGTCGTGATTGACGACGACGACGACGACGACACACGATGCTCGTGGAGGACAGTTAGACCGAGCAGCGTGGTTGGTTGACCAACAGCCCATCTCCGCAATGATTCATCTCCTGCTGACAGGCCCGTCGTCTCCCGTGTCCTCTACGCTTGGGTCGTTGGTTAACCAGAGGAATCAATTGCCTAGTAATCAATCTGGGCTGGCCCGACGTGGGGGGGGCCGGCCCGCTAACCCCATCGCAACGTGCCCAGCATTCCAACCATATTTACACACAGCTGCAACATGTTTCAACCCGCGGCGCTGGATGCATAAGTAGCCGCTCGTCCCCTGCTTCCAACGGCTAGTCTTCCCTCAACGTATCGTGCCGGTGTCAACGAGACAAACCGTCAACGAAAGGTCGAGAAGGCGGGGAGATGAGCTACGGACGGGACAACCGCGATGGCATATGACACATGACAGGCGAGAAACAGCCGCCGGAGCCATGGCCCGATGCAAACGCTCCGTTCTCTTGCGTTGCCAACCTTGCCTCCGTGTTTTCCATCTACACGCAAACCCAGCTTA